>JAQGAE010004399.1:0-12864 GCA_034696685.1 Julus scandinavius | reverse complement strand
ATTTTTATTTTTATTTAATCTCTTTTTGTTTGGCTGTGATTGTGTTTTAAAATTTCACCCTTTGAAAGTGATAGGATGGAAAGTCGTAGGCTGGAATGTCATTATCTCTTATTTCCATCAGTCAATTAAGACAGGAAAATGTCCACAGTGCTGGCTAAGAACATAAATATGCGCAATTAAAAACAAGATTCAATAGTTGTACTAACAAATTCATGTTCTATCTATAGATGTTTTATCAAAATCCTCTTTAAGCACATGTTGAGATGGAAATGTGTCTGCTCTACAGCTCAATCTGGGCTTTATTGATTGGATTTTTGTGTAGAAGCGCTCAAGTAGCTTAATTAATTTGGCTCTTTTTCCTTTGAGCTTCCTGCAGGTTTCCTCTCTGATCAACAAGAACAATGTACAAAGGCCAGATTGGATCCCACAACGTGGCAACTTTATAAGCAAGTAATTGATTTCCGTTAAATCGGGATGCTACACATGGTTGTGAAAAAATTCATTAATTATCGATTCCCAGCAATCAAGTTTGAGAATTTGGTGCGTAATTACAGAATATTAAAATACGTGTAGGGTTTCAATTTTAATATAAATATAACAAAACAAAATTCCTAATACATTTGGAAATTCATCATGAAGATTTTACAGAACAGCATTTTCATTGTGAAAATTCATAAAGCTGTAATCAAGATACCTTAATCCATTGAAATTTCCGCATCAAATAACATGCTGTTAATGCTATGTGGACAATTGAATTTGATATCTAATGTCACTGATTGTTTACGTTTTGGACAAATTCAGTCAAGGTTTTCTTGCTTGCTGAAGATAAGGATAGAATTCAACTTTCCAACATGAAAGACCATATTGTATTTGTATGAATTCAGCATCTGTTATGTTGCATGGTTGATTTTAAATACACCAGTGATTGAATTTCGAAGATTATGTGTCATAGGCAGTCAGTAACATACTCTAATTTCAAAAAGAATTAGATGCCTTATCATATCTACATGTTCGTTCATTAAACATTGAAATACAATGTACATCAATATTTGAATTGAACATGTTTATGCAGCGCACATTCACGACTAAATTCCACTTAAATTGAACAAACATTAATTATAGGCTGCTTATACACCACTCTAAATTAATGTATCTAGATACATAAGTTTGTCAAATTTACGTTTCAATTATTCCAAAAGATACCGCAATTGGCTAATTAATTCAATTTTTGTTGATACAGTACTTTTGCGAAATTTTCATCTAATTGTTTGAACTTTATTAATGAGCATCAGATTTCCTAAATTGTTCTAAATGGCTTAACTGTCTACTTGTTTGCATAATGGAATATATATACACAAGCCGGCTTCTGTCATAACACCGTGTACTGTCCTTAATGTGCAAGCTTGCAAACTAATCTATGATAATGTAATTTTAACCATGATTACGACGTTATACGTTATGAAGACCATGGCAGTTTTACTTTTTCCTTAATTTGCTCTTTTTAGAAATTTAAAAAACAAAATAAAAAAAAAAAACATTTTCTCGTTGTTTGTTGGCCACATAATGAATTTCTTCCCAACTGAAAACCAATTTGAATAAAATTATGTAAATTATGTGCGAATGGGTAATACCTTGCATGTGTACATTTATATATATTTCACTCAAATCGGTTTTTCAGTTAGAATGAAATCCATTTTGTGGATAGCAGAAGAAATATGTCTCCAGTCCCAAATGTACTTGCATTTTTAAAATCTAGGGAAAGTCGGGATTTATGCCTAACTTCCCAATTTCCCTTCCAGGTCAGGAAATTTCCATTAATGAGAAACATCTGTAAAACTGTCGTGAAATTCGCAGTGAAACGGTTGCTTGGAAGTATTTAGGATAGGCCCTTGTATGTTCAAACAAATTTTTAGGACACCCCACTATTAAAAAAATGAAGGACGTCTATAATGGAGGAGGGGTCTAGGTAAAATGGACACCACTTGGACAGAGGGTGATGGGGGGAAGGGTTCATTTTGAAGGAATTTCGGGGGCGCCCTTTTTGAATGGCCCCTTGTAGCAAATCAGAGTTCAGCATAGTGCTAAATAGGGCACAAACATTATTTATTAGAACCGGTTGTATACATCCAGCAGGTTGACAAACATAAGTGTACATGTAGCGATAGACCTGTTACCACAACTATTGTATACCATATTATAGGGCAACTTGACAAGTGTACAGACAATTACTCGCGCTCCGAAAAATTTCACGCTTTTCATATCACGGAATTGTGACCAGAGAAAAAACACAGGAAATCAAAAGCAACATTAACCATTGTTATTCAACAAACGAATATCTACTGAAACTGAGGCCCTTCACACTCCTCCATTTACAAAGGAGTTTACGTAAAACCTAAGCACTTAAACATAGCATATAGCGAGACAAGAATATATCGGAAGTTACTTGAAATAAAAGGACAGAGTAAGCCAAGCGATTCTCGTTTTACGCTCCGTCAAGTGGAAAAAAAAATTAAGAGCAAGATATGGCGAAAGAATAAATCATCTGCAAGACCTTGTAAATATTTGTTAAAAAATCTATTTTTTCTCATTTCATTACACCTTCCCGCACATTTTTCATGAACTTATTTTAAACGTTGTACTTTATCTTTCAAGACCCAACTAATTCTAATACTCTACCGTTTTATTAAATGTTTGTCTGTTTATCATTAAGTAAGCAAAAATTTCATTTTGTTTCAGATTTAAGATTTTATGAAATGAAAGCATCAACAAGACTTATTTCGTGTATTATGTAATCTTGTCAGAATACATTTTCATTTAAAGCACGTTGAAAAGAACATCTTAGTGCATGCAGATAGAAGCCACACAAAATTTCTACAAGATTAAACCTGTATCTATGTCTAGTTCTATTTCATTTAGCGTGCAATATATCCTTCTTAATATATGCAAATCCGACTCCCATAAAGCTCAGTTTCAACGTGTTTTTAATGATAAATTGCTTTCATAATTGTCATTAGTCAAGTGATTCAAAAATTAAGATTGTTGCGTTAATTAATGGATTTGTCAGTAGCAGGAAATTTATCACATCACGCAATGCCGCGCACACATTTCTAAAATAGAACAAAAAAATTGAAATCCTCATTGCGATTTAATGCAAATGCCATCAACATTTTTTCACTATCTAGCTACTAATTCTTTTGTTTTAAACATGACAACTGCATATTAAGTTGAAGAGTGCTGCATATGAATCTAGAAAATTTCCACGGATATCAAACATCAAGTAAAGAAGCTAGAATTCTTTATAAGCGTTGATAGAGAAGTTTCAAGTGCTGCTAATTATGTGCATTTACACTAAAAAAATTCCAAATACTTAAATTCAGTACAATAAAGTGACAGTTAAAGTAAGAACAATACCTGCCCTGCTAATTTTGGAAATGTATACAAACTAAACATTACATTTTTATCAGCAATTTCCAATGAACCTTGCAAATGCCCAATGCATTTTTGGACAACATTTTTCACAATAGGGGTACTCAAACAGACCCCAAAATTTCGCACATGTCTTCAGTTTAATTACAAGTAGTTAATTTTGGCTATTGTGCATGTGCTGACCCAGTTTTTTTAAAAATGACGCCTTCTAATTGGCTGGACCTACTGCAATGAGGCTTCTAGAAGCTACTTGCAGTTTATCTTGACAGACCTGTGCAAGCTGCATTTGTGTCCATCTCACAAAAAACACAACTTGTGGACCTTGGCTGAGCTGCTTGAATCTAATGCGCATGTGCACCATATGTAAAATTCAGATAGCCCAACTGCCTAAATGAAAAGTTCGTTTGAGTACCACTAATATGTCGTTATACTGCTAAAAAAATGTACTTGTTATAAAACATGAACATACATAATAGTCAGAAATGTCCTTAAAAAGCGATTTAAAAAACCCAAACTACCAAAAAAGCCCTCTGTTAGGATTAGGTCAGGCTGGTTAGGTCATGTTAGGTTAGGTCAAACTAGATTAGGCTAGTTGGAAGTTAGGCATAACATATGGTGTGCCGTGAGCTATAGAACAAATTGAAAAATACTACTCTACCCATGAATTCTGTATGTCGAATTTATACTATGAACCACCAATGAGTAATTGGACTTGCATGTACTTTATTTAGGGTAACAAATAACTGCCCACTGTATAATGAAGTTCAAAATGTTACAAAGACGTTTTGTTGTTACTATATTACATGTATCTTTTCCTCATCGATATATATATATATCCCCGAACAAATAATAGTGAAGTAGATCTTGCACAGTATAAAGTTCTTAAATTCCTTTTACCGTGCTAAAATTGCTTTCTGTTTATTTCAAGTCGTTACTTTCTGATGAATTGGGCACGTTTGGATGGAGGTGGAGCATTCCGTCGCACTACACAATGCCCTCGACGTCACAGAGAGCAGTTTTCGGAAATGGAATTTTCTTGTTGTCCACATAATAATGCGATACAAATTTATTGCCAGTGAAATGGGTTTTAAGGGAGGAAGGAAGGGCTAGGGTACTACTGTAAAGAATAGAGTGAATGTCAACTACAGTATATTTAACATCACAGAGATGTCGACTTAAAAATTTAAACGAATATTTACAATCAGCTAGTTTCGCTATCTATCACAGAATAATAAGAAAAACTGACTTGTATTACAATGCGGGTCAATTTGCAAGGCGGCCATCTTTCAAAAGATATTACTACATTTTATTTTATTTTCCTCTGCGGTTTTACTATATCTTCAGCACTTAGCAAACTTGAAAACCAGACAGTGTCTTCAGCAAACAAAGTGAGGACAAAAATGTTTTGTATGTCTAGTCCATTCATCACTTTGCCCTGTTAAAAAAATAAAATCATGTATGGATGTAGATGGTTTATTGTATATTGTTTGGCTAGAACAGAAGTAATGGAATATGGAGAAAAGCACTATGGGGGCATTCAAAAAGGACGTCCTCAAGAAGGGGTGGGTGGGGTGTCTACTGGCATGTGGACACCTTATGGATAGGAGGGGGAGGGGTAAGACATTATGGACGTCCACTAATGATGGTATTATTCAGTTTTTGGATTTTCTGTTTGAGTTTTAAATGTCAGTGAAAAAGGAAAAGGAAACCAAAAGAAATATGGCCCCAATCTCAAATGTACTTGAATTTTTTAAGCACATAACAATTTTATGCTGGAATTTCCCTTCGAGGTCAGGAAATTTCCGTTAATCAGACAAATCTGAAAAAATGTTATGGAAATGGCAGTGAAACGGGTGCTTGGAGATTTATAGGATGGGCCTTTGTATGTTCCAACAAATATTTTGGGCACCCTACTATTAAAAAAAAAATGAAGGACGGTCTGTGACTTGGGCAGAATTTATGATTATATTTATAATGGAATTTACGTGGCTATTAAGTAAATAAAACCTCGCGATGCTACTTATTAGGTCAAAATAAATTATTTCGTATAAATGTTGTATACCTCAGAAAATTATCTTATTCATGACTTTTACATGTAACATCACAAAACCCTTACTTTTGAATTTTCTTAGACAATTTACTTGATTACAATAATATCTTTTTTTTTTAATACAGAAACTACTGCAACGTTGAAAATAGAATAGACTTTTATTGCCTCGAAATAAGACCAAAATCTAGGTAATGCAATACCATTAAAAAAAGAGTTAAATGATATACAAGTACATGCAGATAAGGACCGGGAATACATTTCAGTATAAGATTTCTTTTAATCCGAAAGAAAATCCATTTCTGAAGTGTACTAAACACGACAAAAAACCTTGTCTAACTGGAACAACTACAAAGTTTAATCTTCTTTGAGAAGCTCTCAGAAACGTTGGTAATGCACCGTTAAACTTTTTTTTCGTCATAACGTGCCTCATTTTAATATTTGACAATATTACTCTTAGGAGATGAGATGTCATTTTTTTTGCATCAAAATAATTTCTTATAGCCATTTTAGGCACGTAATTCGCTTTCCATTGCCTATATATAAAATTTAATTTCAAAGCTTGACATCATTGGTATACTCAATTCACCACGATATTACCTTCGTAATACGAACGTTAGTGAGAAATTGAACGCCTAAGAGTTTGTCTACGGATGTTTGTATTTTTTATTCCAGGGCACAAAGTAGAAAACGTCTACATTGTGCATATACGTATATCCAAGTAAAAAAAAAAATTAAATTTCACAAAACGTGTATATAAAATTGCTTTATCGAAACTCAATCAATCGACTTAAACGAAAAAAGTATGCCAATCTGATCTACACATTTTGACGCCCCATTAAACGAATAATTTAACATTATACATAGTAACCTGGCAACAATTATTTCGCTCTTTATACCTGCAGAAATTTCAATTCTCTTTTCAATACGGAAGTGGAAATTCAACTAAAATGGTAAATTTCCGCAATATATAGCCTGATATATTGAAAGATGACAAAAGTTTTTCAGGTTAGTTATCTACAGCGTGCCTATACTGTTTCCGCTAAATTCATAAAAATACACAAGCTTTTGCCACCAATATTTTAACTAGACTTACAGTATATACAGAAAGGACTTCCAAATTCAGTTATGAATGCATCTAAATAAACATAAAACAAGGATAAAATTTAAGATTGTAGATATTTTGCAATTCAGAATGTGGTAGAACCCCAAATATTTGAATACATTTGTATGACATAAAAATACCCACATGGATAAATTTTAGACATACTATGTCTAAAAACATGTATAGTCATATATAGTATCTACGTATGGAGACATCAGGACTGCTGTATGTGTTCATGCATCGCAGATATGACCATTTATGGACAAACATGACATATACGGGCATATAATAATATCTACATATATACATATGTCCAATTTCAGATATACAAATAATTGTCCATTCCGATATTTCCATTAGTTTGTATTTTCAACAGCATACTGCAGAGAAAATCCTGGTCTATAATTCTTAAGGATGAATAATCCTATATAAACATTTTCGCCAAGGCCCCTTCACCATGAATGCTTTCTATCTGAGAATTAGATCAACATTTGAAAAACTACGATCATTTTACAAGACAATCCGAACGGAACTAACAAATGACAAATGTGGAGAATTAATTTGGTCAAAGCAGGCCAGTTTGTCTTCTTACTTTGTTGTTGCTTTGAAATATCCAACACTAATTAAATACAAAAGTTAAAACTTGGCCATACATTTCTCCTGCAATCCATCCAGTATTCCAGACACGACATGCTTTCCTTTTCATACTCTTCCAATGAGTGTTTGCAAAAATAAATCAATTTCATATCCCCGTGTAAGATTAATGGGCTCCGACTTGCACTGTGACGTGTTTTGTACCAAACTGAGCGGACTGCACCATTATTCTACTGCTGTTTTTTACACATTGTCACCATTGTGGACCATTAATCTAAATGCAAGCATTCGCGCTCCTGAGGTCTCAAAGATGTTCCCTGTCGACGACATCTTATTCGTCATCATAATCCTCACCATCTATGACATCATTAAAAAGTAATTGGTTCCGTGGCGGTGCTGGAATACCCGATAACTGAACCATTAGCAATACAAAGGAAACTGACATCCAGTGGTACAGGGTGGACGAGCATTCGATGGCATTTAAAGGAAGGCTAAACATCAGTCCAAACTGGACAATCAATGATGGCATCGATGTCATGACCATTTGTCAACTGTCAAAGCTAAGGGGGTTATTGCATTTCTTTTTTATGGACAATTTTTTTGAAAAAGTTTAGGACGAAAATCTGCAGAAACATCTAGGACTACAGTACTTACGTGCTTAATACTATTCAATTTTTAATGTCCAAGAATTCCGAATCTTAAATTAATTTCACTGAAAAAATATGATTTTTAAACTCTGGTTATTTATTTAATGATAAATTTATATTCTGGTTAACGGTATTTGTTTATGATAATGAAATGGCGATCGCTCAAGAGGCGGTCTGGATCAAATCAAATTTGCGACACATGTTTCGAAAAACATGCTCGAAACTTTGTTTCAGTGTTTCTTGTGTATGTTTTATGTGTTTGTGTACGTTTCCTCTGGTGCATACCGTCCCTCTGGATGGTTAGAACCATAGTCACAGTACTGCATAGTCAGTCAGTTTTTTACAGCCACTATAGCAGTAGTCACATGTACTAAATTTGGATAAAAATCGTAAATGCTACGTCAAACAGATCACATGTCTAAACTAAGGATACAATATGGCACCTTTCAATCACTAAAGGGAAAATTTCCAACAAGATTTGTGTGGTTATAAACATGGAACATAGGCCTTAACCTGACAGTTCCGAACGCTGGTTGATATGTCTGTTTTCAGTTTAATAACATTGGTGGATATGCAAGGAAATAACAGGAGCATTGGCTTCCACTTTGATCCAACTTAACCCTGCATGTACCAAACTGTAAGTGAGTGAATATGACAGCATAGCTACTCATAATACATGTCTAAGTTGGTTTCTTGTCGTTTTTTTGCTATTCCATCAAATCTACCTTCCTGCCCCCGCAGGATCTCCAGCCTACACCAAGATCTGTTGAGCTTCTCAGAAATATATGGCATACAAGAAACAATTGATTTTTTTGTGTTCAGATACCAATGTCAAAACACCATATTGAAATATTAATACTTGCAAAGAGGTAAAGTTAAATGCCCATCAAGTGGCGCAACAATTCTGGTTAATCATTTAGAGCATTTAAGATGGAAGAAACAGTCCCTGGAGAAAGCTTCTAAATGAAATGTTTCATTTGGTCAGATTAGAAATTCAATTACGGCCGACTGCACCGAGTTCATTAACTTAAAGTGAGGATTACAACGAACGATAATTGAAGATTAGCACTGAGAGCATTACATCAAATGCAAATTTTTGTCTAATGGGACTTATAATATCAATTACGTACCGTAGAGTAAGGGATTCCCCCCTCATAAAACTTAATAAAATCTGTTTAATTAACCCAGGCTTGCAAATGGGATTTTAACACCAAAATATGATAAGTATTGAAATAATGAAATATTACAAAATAATTGAAATAACTTATTTAGAGTTAAGGTTTGATTACAGTCTAATAATTATTGTATATCTAAGAATTTAGCTGCAAATACAAACATTAAGTGTCACCTTTGGAAGACAATTGAACTTAGGAACTTACAAAAATTCCTTAATTTTCCAAACTTAATTTCCAAAAAATTTCTTACAAATATTAAATATATTAGTGAATAATTTTCTCACGTGCATTGTTTATTAAAAAATCACAAAACAGCATCTTCATATTGCTTTTAACCAGTTATTGGATTTTACAACAAAAAATGACAATGACTACTTTGCCAAAATACTATCATCTACTATATTGCCCAGACATGAAAAAGAGGACTATGGGGGTATAAAACCACTTAAAGGACCCGAAGATTATAAAGTAGGACCTATTGAACAGGAAAACCATACTGCCGAAAATCTAATCCAACTTTGGTCCATGTATAATGCAGAAACACCTTAATTTGAAACAATTAAGACTTTAAATAGGATATTCAATTTAAATTAACAGAAATCTGAATAAATTTAAGATAAATATTTTTCGTTATAATTCAATTTTATCAGTTTTTTTAAAAAAACATACCGTACAAGTACGTAGATTAAGGCATCCAAAGTACATGTGCTGCAAATCATTTTGCCGATTTTAGACATTCATCTTGTCTAAATCTATTTCGCTGTATTTTGAGAACATAGTAAATTATAGAAGAAATCTCTTCCAGCCTCATGTGCAAAACTTGACAGATTTTTTCTTTCCCTTAGACTACTAGCCTGCGAAAATTGCATCTTTACTTCAACATCAGTCTGCACTTAAAAGTGAAGTGCGTTCAATATCTGTCAAGGCACTAAATTCGAGCGCTTATGCGCTGTAAAAAAATACGTATTCTATCATTTTTATTTGAATTTAAGTGCTAATATATGTCTTCCAAAATTCCCTATAATCAGCAGTAATGGGCCTATATTTGCCCCCATATTAAATTACGCATTGCCATATCGTTTTTCAATATTAAATAAAACGATGAAAAAACAGAAGCGTTTGCACACATGGAACTTCGAAGACAGCACGACATCATTTATCTAAAATTGCGTGTTCTAGTACATGTCACAATGTCGTGCGTGATTTCAGAATTTGCACGAATATGTGTCGGAAAAATCAATGATTAGTTTTGATCGAATTTGTCAATTTAAAATATCATTATCGGTTTACCATACACATGTATAAACTCAAATTTTCTGTATTTGGCTTCCGCACCCCCTGGTGGCGAATGGACTTTATTCATGACAATTCATCAACAACCACACATTTACTACACTGTTGAATGCATTTGGGAGTATGAGTGGTGTTGCTATTTTTGGTGTTATTATCATTGTCAGGACGACTTTTGTCAGACATTGTGCCAATTGCACCCATACTCAAGCAGAATCGAAAAGGGCCAATTACCAGTGAAGTAAACTATTATTTATGTAAAGTTTATATATGTCTGACTCGAACAGCCAAACTGAAATTCCCTGAAAAACTCTGATTTGGTTAAAGATCCGCATCCCCTTGGGGCGTATGGACATTATTTATTTACAACAGTCCCTATACACCAAAAATAAGGCATTTTGTTTAGGCTTGATGCTAAATGCATTATAGAACATGAAAGTCACGTTTGCACGAGAAGCACGTGCGAAATATTCACATGTGCACGGCTTGCCAATTTTTATAGTATTCCTTATTTTCAGTTTTAAAACGAAATTTTTATTATATTCTGGTCTTCAATTTATACATCAAAATTAACAGTAAAAACAAACTTTCTCTTGGACCACCAGAAAGGATGACCCACAAGCCTCCAGCCATTATCATAGACGTTGGCACCTATGGACTCAAATATGGTTTGGACAGCGACAGGGGACCAAAGGTGATTCCAACAATTGTGGCTAGATCTCGTAATCCAACCAAACATTCAACATCGGGCAAGAGTTATCACGTGGGAAAGATGGCAAAAAATGCCATGGACTCTTTCATAACCATACCTATAGAGAAGAGGAAAGTAGTTGACTGGGATGCCATGGAGAAACTCTGGTCGTACACGTTCAAAGAAGCTCTACATCTGCGAGAGTATGGTGATCGTAATATAATTCTGGCAGAACCCAGTCTGGCAGCCAGTTCTCACAGAGGTAATACCCTCCAGTACATGTTTGAAAAATACATGTTTGATGGAGTTTGCATCGGCGATGCCTCGGAGTTGGCAATGCGATTTGCAAGAAAAAGTATTGGTCTTGTAATAGATAGTGGAGAAGAGATAACCCAAATTGTACCAATTAATGATGGCCAAATTGATGAGGAGAAAGTATTTGGCATAAATCTAGGTGGCAAGGTAGTTATAAATTTATTACTTAATTTTCAGCTAAACACAATGTTTAATGAAATGAGTTCTAGAATATACCTTGTACATTCAAAGACATTCTTCTGGTTGGGTTTAAGAGGGATTACAACCCTATCCCTTTCAATGGGTCAAATTTGCAAAGACACTCATAGTCAAACCAAAAAAGATTAAATAAACATAAAAATTGTTTAAAATAGCTTATTAAATCAGCAAGGTGCTGATCGTGACATTTTTCACTTTAAAGTAGTAGATTTTTTTTAAAAATTAATATTTACTAAATTACTAAAGAACTTGCCTACACTGTAAAAACCGAAGTCCTAATTTAAAACTTTTTTTGTGTCAATTCTTGTAGACAAAATCAAGACTTTTTGCGCATATTTTTTTTTAAAAATATATCACTTTATTTGTCTTTTTTTTTGAAAAATAAGACACTTTAATTATGTTTCTTATTTTAAAAATAAGACACTTTATGTGTCTTATTATTTTTTTAAAAAACATGCGCAAAAAGTCTTGATTTTGTCTACAAGGATTAACAAGAAAAATGTCTTAAATTATGACTTCGGTTTTTACATCTCATGCTGCCACCTGCTGGCAGCATGTGCCAACTAACGAACATTTTTCAAACTTTTATATTAATTTTTAAAAAAATCGACCATTTCAAAATGAAAAACGACAAGCGGAGCCCCTTGCTGATCCATCAAGCCACCCCAAACAATTCTCACCCCACCCAAACCTTTCTCATTCAACTGTGAGTATCTTTGCAAACCCGACCCATGGAAAAGGATAGGGTTGTAATCCCTCTTAACTGATGCATTCATATCCCTGACAAATTGTAAACTTAATTTATAACGATGAGGATTACTAATATTATAGCTACCTTTAAATACATGGAGGTGATTAACAACAGCCTTAGCTAGGTTAGCTGCAATGCCATTCAATGCATATATATCATTCCAGCTGCCCGAGCTTTACCCTGCCCTACATGAAGGTACCTAGTTTACAACCTTTCGCCATTATAGGGATATGAAGGATAAAATGTATTCAGTAATATAAATGTTTAAAATATTACTGAATAATTTCAGGTTTATTCGTTTTTTTGGTAAATGGCAGTAAATTTGAAGTTGAGACGATCTTTAAAATGAATTCCATTAACAGCATATTTTTGCACAGAATGTTTATAAATCTTATATAGTAGTTCTTTTCATTATAAAAATAGATTGATTGATGAAGGTTTTTTGTACATTAATTTCATTGATTAATAGGACGTCACTAAATATCTGCATATTCTTCTCCATAAACAATTAAGTGGCTTGAAGGTTGTCAATATGGATACCATTAGAGACCTAAGGCTAGGGTTACTATGGATGCGTTTTCTGACGAAAATGTGTTCGGACGAGTTCTGACGAATTCGTCAGAAC
>JAQGAE010004398.1:0-12867 GCA_034696685.1 Julus scandinavius | reverse complement strand
TTTCAAAACACCCTTCGAAATAATAATTGGATGAATGGTTCAGTTTTTTTAAATCCAATTGTTTCTTTCACCAGGGATGGCAACACCAAATTATATTTAAGAACTAAATAATTTTTAAAGGATGGTCTGCATACCCCATTGGGAGTAAGTAACCTAAACCATACCTGGGCTTTAATTAGGACCTACTATATTAGGCCTAATTTAGGCCTTTAATATATTAGGTCTAATTTAAGCCTTAATAATGTTTGTTGTTATAGCATGATGATATGGCAACTCTAAATGAAACTTTAGAACTACATAATTTGGGGACGATGGTCTGGATACCCTATTAAAGGTAACCCAAACCATACATAGACCTTAATTAGGCCCTAGTATATTATCTTTATTTAGGCCCTAATGTTGGATCTAAATTAGGCCTTAATAATCTGACTACATGCTGACTTTCAAAAGAGAGTTAATGGAGTTTGAGAACTGGACAGTATATTGCTAAAGAGGTAAGGGGGAAGGGATGAAATAAACATTTACCAAAGTGGGGGAGGGTTACTTTTTTTGCAAATTTCCCTGTCTTCCTCCTCAAAAAATACAATGATGTAATTTTACACATTCCCAAACTGAAGAACTCGCCAAAAGTATTAGACCACTATTAGAAAACATTAGAAACCTGAAAACAAATTGGAATCACAAATTATACTGACATAATAGACGTTTTACGCAGTAACTAATGACATATGCAAATGTCAAAGTTTGCATACCAAATGAACAGCTCGTCATCTGTTCCATAAAATATAAAATAAATACTTTGCAAAAACATCCATGAACAAAAGTGTTAGACCAGGGGCAAAACAAGACAAAAGTGTTTGACCATTGCGACTAAAATTGTGTTGGGCCACCTTTGGCTTTGTTAACAGCAGCAATGCGATTTGGCATTTGACTTATAAGGCGTTTACATTGGTCTGGTGTTATGGAATTCCAGCCACTATGAATGGCTGCCTTCAGCTCATCCTTTGATTGTGGCCAAAACTTCGCAATGTTTTTTTTTAACAAACACCAAAGATTCTCAATTGGATTAAGATCTGGGCTGAATGCAGGCCTATTAATGCAATTGACATTAGTTTCATGCAACCACTGTTGTACGTGTTATGGGCGGGTGCATTATGTTGAAAAATAAATGGTTTGTCACCAAACTGATCTTCGGCACTCAATAACAAAAAGTATTCCAGTATGCCTTTATAGGCTGTTCCATTAATAGTGCTGGAGCATATGCACACTTTGCCAATGCCTACTAATGACATGCATCCCCAGATCATAATTCCAAGAGGAAACTTCACTGTTGATTGACTGACAGCTTTTGTAAATTTTTCCTCTGGACGTCTCCACACCTTTGTGCCCAAATTATCATATATCCCAGGCATATTTGACTCTCACCTGAGAAGATGATGAAATCCCACTGCTCTTAAGTCCAATCTGCCTGGGATATGGTGATGATGTGGGCACAAAGGTGTGGAAACGTTCAGAGGGAAAATTTGACAAGAGCTGTCTTCAATAAACAGTGAAGTTTCCTCTTGGAATTATGATCTGGGGATGCATATCATCATTAGGCATTGACAGAGTGTGCATATAAACCCGTACTATTAATGGAGCAGCCTATAAAGACATACTGGAATACTTTTTGTTATCGAGAGCCGAATATCAGTTTGGTGACAAACCGTTTACTTTTCAATATGTTAATGCTCCTGCCCATAAATGAAAATTTGTACAACAGTGGTGGCAAGAAACTAATGTCAATTGCATTGATAGGCCCGATAACAGCCCAGATCTTAATCCAATTAAGAATCTTTGGTGTTTGTTAAAAAAAAACTTTGTGAAGTTTTGGCCACACACCCACATGAAAAAGTTTCGGCAGAATTATGCACAGTCTGCATAAAAATTTCTGCAGAAAGTCAAGTGGAATTCTGCAGAAATTTGGTCCCTTTCTATGCAAAACTTTTTATGCAGGAAATGTTATGCATACATATTTATGCATACCCATACAAAAAAACAGTTCACAGAGGGACCCAAACCTGGAACCTTGCAAATACCAGCCTAACGCTTTTACCCACTCGGCCACCCATACCACTTGAAAGTGAAGCATTATAAAAGAGAGTTATGGTTTGCTAATACTGGGACTTCAATATTATTAAGGTTATAAATGCTCATATTTATTATCGTATCTTATGGACTATAAGACGCACCTTAATTTTTAAGCTATTTTAAAAAAAAATACATAGTATAAGACGCGAGTATAAGACACACCTGAATTTTGGAGGCAATTGTTTGAAGAAAAAAATGTCTTATAGTTCGTAAAATACGGTAAATATTATGTGAATGTGATTAGAGGGGTTTATTAGTTTAGAGGGGTTAAATACTTTTGTCTTGCTTTGCCCCTGGTCTAACACTTTTGTCCAGGGATGTTTTTGTAAAGTATTTATTTTATATTTTATGGAACAGATGAAGAGCTGTTCATTTGGTATGCAAACTTTGACCTTTGTATATGTTATTAGTTACTGAATAAAACGCATATTATGTCAGTATCATTTGTGATTCCAATGTGTTTTCAGGTTTCGACTGTTTTCTAATAGTGGTCTAATACTTTTGGCGAGGGGTTGTAAATGCTATTGTTGAATTAGTTTTAATTGAAAACACACTACAAATTAGTAAAGATTTTAAGAAATAAATTTAGGGAATATTATTTTCTGAAGTGATTTTCGAAATTTGAACACGGCAAGCTTGGTTTTGCAATTATAATAATCGGAAAGCTCAACAAAATATTTCGGTAAAAATTGCGATAAGTAAATACGAACGTTATTGCGTTTGTTCATTGTTTGAGGGTTTTTGCTTGTTTTGTTACTGAAACTTTTGTTCCTTGAACGCATCATATAAGCGTTTTTGTTATGGTAGGGAAATGGCCGGAGATTACTCCCAATGTTTCATTTTTTGAAATACATTGTCTGTAAATTGGAATTATTATAGGTTCAAATTTATAATGCATTGTGCACCAATGACAGTAAATTTGGTTTAAATTGTTCATTGAATTAGGTCTAATTAATAGATCAAATTGTGCGTTAATTGATAATTATAACGGTAAAGTCGATTGCAAAAAATAAAATCCGAAAGTTAAATTTTCCACTAATGCGTCCACTAATGATGGTATTTTTCAGTTGTTGGATTTTCTATTTAATTGAGTTTTAACGGTCAGTAATAGGGGAAATGGACATCAGAAGAAATGTGACTCCAGTCCCGAATGTAATTGAAGTTTTAAAACTCAGGAAAGACGGGAATTATGCCTAAATTTATGATGAACCCCATTTTTATGCTGGAATTTCCCTTCGAGGTCAAGGAAATTTCCGTTAATCAGATAAATGTGGAAAAATGTCATGGAATTGGTAGCGAGGTAGGTGCTTGATAATTTATAGGATGGGCCTTTGTATTTTCCAACAAATTTTCTAGACACCCTACTTTTCAAAAAAAAAAAAAAAATTAAGGACGTTCATGACGGGGAGGGGGGGGGGGTCTGGGCTAAGATGGACACCATGTGGACAGGGGGTAGGGGTGGTCAATTTATGGAGGAATTTCGGGAACGTCATTTTTCCTGGCGAAAGCCCATGGGCTTTCTAAATCTGCAGATTTAGAAATAATACAATCTAACAATGATGTCTAAAAAGTCGCTACTGGCATAGGAAGATTCGCCTGAAATGACTGTATACGATCCCCCTACCATATGACATTTATTTTCTGACTGTAGGTTACTGAGTTGAATTGAAGTAATTTTTTCAGTAATGTGGCGTGATGACACGTCACATGAGATTGTTTTTGTACGTTTTCGTAAAATGCTTTCAAGTACTGCCTATTGGCACGTCATGTTAAAACTATTTTTTTACGTAAAACCAATAGTTTAGTTTCTATATTAGGTTGATGTTGACCATAATTAAATCGTGGTGAATGGCGATTAAATTTAATGTTATAATTTGGAAAATCTCTCTTCATATTAATTATAGTTGTTCATTGTTCCGAATCTTCGTTGTTCTCGATGGGTTCAAACACATCGACTTTTCACCATCATTATATTTTTTATAACGTATAAGCAATGGCGAAACAACTTATCAGTTTTTTTCTGTAAAACTTTTGGAAAGGTTTGAAGTTAATTCCTATAAATTTTGGAGTATACATTTTGGGATAGTAAGCTAGCCTATTCATACAATGCTACAAAAATCTTTAAAAAAAATAATAACGAAATGGTTGGAATGTTGACATATGAGATCTGGTAACATGAAAAAACAATTCCCAAAATTTTCCCAACATTTTATTTACTGTTAAGAAATAGAAAATGTGTGATTTTGATTTTTTAGAATTACACGAGAGGACATTATATATTAGGCGATGATTTGTAACATTTATTAATTTTTTTGAACAACGAAAGAAAATTAATGATATGAACACATCTTACCTTCTTATTTATGGCCATCACTAACCTCCTCTCGATATTCTAACTTCTGATAATGACGATGTATTGAACATTTTGATCTTTGTATATTTATACAGTATTTAACCTAATAATCCACACAAAAAATAAACGGAAAAACAATCGCTATCTCATTTATAATTTAGATTTTTAGATCGGTTAATTTTAATTAAAATGTTTTTGACAAATTATTGATTCTGACAATATACATATGTGTACAGATAAACCCCTTGTTACGTGGAAGATGTTGAATTTTAAAGGGCTGGATTTTGTGTAGTAAACTGAAATTTTCTTTTAGAAAAATCATTATTTTTTCTACCTGAATATTGTGATGCAGGTCTGTTGCTAATTAATGCATATCTTATTGCTAATTATTACATATATTATTTCTAATTAATGCATATATTATTGCTAGTTAATGCATATATTATTGCTAATTAATGCATATCTTATTGCTAATTAATGCATATCTTATTGCTAACTAAATAAAAACATTATTTTAAGCAATCCATGTGCGGGTTAAACTAAGATAACTAATTTGGGATAATTATGATAATTATGATATTGTACATGTCTAACATAGCTAAATGAATGAAAATGAGTCGAACATATTTGAGAAAAATTTAAATTGAACGATCTTAGCATGAGAGATGGAAATTGCATGAAAGGAAGTTTTTAGTATAATAATTTAATTTCATTATATTTCAGTTGCAGTTCATCGCGTTTTTTAGTCTAAAAAGTTACTATAAACTCTTTTTTATAATGTATAATTCATGAAGTATCTCACTTTACCCCCGGGAATGGGGTGAAATAAGACATTCCACAACAAATTTTAAAACGTTAAAATGTTACAGTAGATTTGATTGAATTCGCTTCATACAATTTTCATACACAGCCAGTTCAACCACACATCCTTACAATTTTAGATCAATAGGACAATGATTGAATGCACAAAAAATGTTTTGGTAAAAAGTGTCTCAATGCTCCCCAGTCCTCACCTACATGACGTGTATAAGTTGCATATGGTATGTGCAAGGTACACCCGGGGTGCGCTGCCACCTCTTGTTGAGGAACGCAACTGTAAAACTGTGTTAATCAAATAACAGGTGAAACTGAGCTTCACCAGAGCATTGACCTTCTCCAACGCATTTGGAAGTCTGTCCCACGACTGAATTGCCTATTAAAATGATTGCGATTCCGGTAATGTTCGTTGCCTTCTTCCGCCGTGGCTCTCGAGACCCACTTACCATCGCGATGTAAACAGGGCAACCAAGTGGCATGCTGTCTCATAATGGGGCTTCATCAGTAACATCACTTGACTTTAATTAAGGGTTGTTGATGTTTTTATCGGTGGTAAAACAGGTGGAATCTCGCTTGAATATACGTAGTTTTGATGTCCGAAATATTTTATCACCAGCAATGGCATTTATTGGTAATTTGGTCAGCGGGTTCCCTCCCTACACAGTAAAATCAAAATTTCGGAAAAGTGAATGAACGGGATTATTCCGTAAATGTGTTACCATAATAGTAAGGGAATATTTATTTGCTCAGGTCCTTAAAATGTATGGGATGAGCCTTGAAATTATTGAAAGATGCTTGACAAATGCATCAATCAAGGAAAATGTAATGACAATTGCATGCATTAATGTCTTCTTTTTAATTTCTCGCGTTCTTTACTTCAATTTTGAGAAACAGCTAATTTTAAGCTGTAATGTAAATAATAAATATTCTGAACATGTCTGAAACACACGTAATTATGTTAAACATTCTTCAAAATTAAATATATATATATATATATAGTATATAAATTCATTAGAGACTTGGGGATTATTTCGTTAACGAAATCTAACATACTTGACGTCACTTCCGCACATTTCGGGCCTACGTTCCGAAATCAACCTTATTTTTACAAAATCTTACCATAGTTTTCGTAAACAATTTCTGGCAGTGCTACCAAACATTTACGAACAAATATTCCTATTTTTTCCATACAAATCCCTATCCGCGATTGAAACGCTGAGTTTCCAGTGCCATATAGGAAATCACATGTATGAGTGCTCTGTAAGCCAAATTTAAAATGAATTCTGATCAATCAACAAATTATGGAGAGAAAGGTGAATTTGAAATACATCCAAGTGGTCGTAAATGGTTGGCAGCACTGCCCAAATAGGTATATATAGTTCGATTTCGTGTGTTCAACACAATCCCTAACTGTCATCACGAAATTTGCCACGAAAACTGTAAGTAACGAAATTAATTTCGTTTTTCGTTTCGCAGATTTCGTTACGAAAAAATTCTTAAGTCCCTATTATATCTCAATATAAAGTTTGTTTTTCATGGGATTTGAACCGTTTTCCTGTTCTTGTTCAAGTGTAATAAGAATTTAATTACGAGAACATAGCATAATTTTTCCAACGTTATCTAAATTTTAGTTTTAATCATAATTAAATAATTTAGCATTGAATTAATGATGAAAAGGGAACATTGACACAAGAGTCAGGGTTAACACCCACTTACATCACGTTGAAAATATAATGTAATAACATTGCTTTAATTAAATTATGTTTTTAATTAAAATGTTGATAATACATGTAGGTGGAATTTGTTTCGGATGCTCTGTAGTTGTTGAGATTCAACTACCCAATTGTTGGGTCATTTCTCTTAACTTTATAACAAGAGATCTTTACACTAAAGTTTTAACAAAGTTTTACATTGCACATCTTTTGTTTTCGTAGTCTCCAAATTGAGTATTTAATTTGGACTTCCAAATATTCCCATTAACAAAAACAATTGTATTTGTGAAAAAAGCAAAATGTTGTCTTTATTTTTTTTTTGCTGTGCTAGTAAAAATTATTTGTTGCTTCGTTTCTTGAAGCAAAAGCGATTTATGTTATACTTGAAAGTTATGTTACTGTAAATTTTTACTTGATTAACAAGTAAAAATTTATTAGATTGTATTCTTCGTTTTTTAAGGATTGATAAACTAATATAGAATACATAAAACACATCAAATATATTAAAATACTTGTATGGACATACAGTGGAGTCTCACTTATACGAATATGAGGGGAACAGAAAATTCTTCTTATACTTGAATACTTCATATAAGTGAATACAATGTACATATACTAGCAGGCTTCGTGGTTACTGTATTTTAATAAATAGAGAATAATTCTTCTTAAAAAATGTCGTTTAATAGTTTTGTCAATGTATATGTATACATACAAAGAAGAACAGAAACAAAAAAACAAGATTTATTTGATATAATCACAAACAATAAGGTACATGTAACTTAAGTTACATCTTCAGGAATGTGCTTATTTCGTCTTAAAATCTCTGTAATTTTAGCTTGTTTGTTTTTCCTGCAAGCTACATATTATATAAGACCTATTCACAGTCATTAATAACATCATACTCTTTTTCGTTTGCGTCTTTAGAATGGACGCACAAAATCATTGTGCAATCAATCATTGTCACTTCACAATTATGTGAAAAAGCTCTTCTTATAATTGAATAGTATTTACACAAGGGGATTACATCAGGGGAAGGAATCAGCCTTTGTATAAGTGGAAGTTTTGTATAACTGAATATCGTATTAGCGAATAATGCATTACACAGGGTTAAATGGAGGTTTGCCGGGGAACAAGAAATTGTTTGTATAACTGAATGTTTCATATAAGTGAGTATCGTATAAGTGAGACTCCACTGTATGTGCTTTTGAAATCAACTACAATGAATATGTTGAAAGTTTTTTGACATTCCTGAAATTGTCTAAAATTCATATTGATTGTGCATTTTATTTTGTAGGATGTACTTAATAAATTAGTTCTGACATTACTGTTCTTTTGGTTTTTCTAGAAGCACTTCCGGGAAATTTCATCGCCACTCAGTTGACAGCTTTATTTAAGAACAAAGGCACGCCTGAAGACGTTTTGGCTTTAATCAAAGATTTGCCTAATCCCCTTCAAGATGAAGACAGTAAGTACCATGTTTCTCTATATATGTTCACCGTAATTCTTGCATATTTAGATCCTAAGGTAATAAGACAATGAAACCAGCAGTAATATGTCTATTTTGGAGTTGTGAGTGTTTGAGGGTTAATCAGCGATATTTTTTGTTTGTTTCTAAAATACATTCCATAGTGCGCTTGTTGCATCACGAGAATGACGGCAACGATGAAATAATTTTTAAAGAATTCCAGAAATTCCTTAAATTAATGAAAAACATACTTGTTGCCTTCATTTATTTCAACCTATAAATTATCCCATATAGAATAATTAGCTAGTGGGGTAATTATATACTCATTAAATAGCAATTTACCCGGTTTTCTTACAACAAGAAAACGACAAAAAGAAACCACGAGAATAATTCAAATCAAATGCGAAAAATACAAGTGAAATGGTAAAATTTATTCTTATCATATTTAATCAGTTTTTATGGTTTTTAAAAAAAAGTTAATGACAATGTTTAATATTAGTTGCGAAAAGGGGACAATATGAACACATTGAGTTTGTGTTTAGTTTAATAGGTTGGAATTCTATGCGGAAATTGTTAGCATTGTAGATGCAGGGCTTTAAATACCTATATAAGATAACGATCGATACGTGAGGTTTTGATAAAATACTGCAAAATGAATTTTGATGACTAGGTGGCTAAGTCATGAATGGTAATATTAATTACTTATCTAAAATGTGTTTTTTTATACACATTTTGAAGTATTTTTGAGATAATAAAACTATATCTAAACTATAGCTAGTTATAAAGTAAGGCTAATTTTGAACAATTGAACTAAGACCAATCGTTGGATTATAATAAGTATGGGTTGGATGATAAATATTTCGGTTAAAATGAACAATTTTTTTTGTAATAGTATATAGTTAAATATCCTTACAATAATTATCCATAAAAATCCGAAAATTCAGACGCTATATATAATTTGTTTTTAAGAACTTTTTTAATTAACAAAATGTGAAAAATGCAAAAAACGCCATGCCCATTTCAATGATTTGCAAAAAAATATTTTTGCAGTAGGCTATGCTTAACTACTACTGCAATTTGTTCACAATTCGTTATTTTTGGAAAGTAATTATTTATATTGTGCAAAAGAATAGTAATATTACTATAGTTACTTTTCAAAGTTACATTTTTACAACATCTAAAGACGTTATCTCTCATCGTGAATTCGAAATCTGGTATATTCTGAGCAGGAATTTTTTTTGAAAATTAGTAGGTCACACCTTGATCTAAGCACAGTTTTATTTAAATAGAATTTTAATGTAAATTTCTCAGCATGGAGGGCATTTTATAGCAGGAAATTAACACAAAGTTTTAGTGTTTGGTGAATGACTTCTTATTTTTGTAATGCAAAACTGTTTTCTAAAGTAAATATTTCACTACGTATATTAAGACGCATTCCATACGTCCTTAAACATTAATATTCCTGGAATTTTAAAAGTCAGCCTTTTATCCATTAACAGTATTTTTAACATGCTTGAACTTTGTAAAAATTAATAAAAATCATCAATATGAAACTTAAAATTTTCAATAAATTTTCCTTCAAGAATGTAACATTGTTTTCTAACCTTATTTCTGAACTTTCTAGGTGAACCAAGCCACAATCCCTTGAAAATCGAAGTGTTCGTTCAATCGTTGCTCAACTTGGGCAGCAAGTCCATCTCTCATGCCTTTGCCGCCATCGCTAAGTAAGTGCATTTTCGGTTTCACTGCTTTGCTCTCGTATTGGCTGCTGGCATAGCATATTAATATATATATATTTTTGTGTAACTTATTTTAGATTTCACTACGTTTTCAAGACATTGGGTGAGACTGAAGAAGCCCAGATATGCATTTTGAAGAATGTTTACGAACTGTGGCACACCCATCCTCAGGTAGAAACAGATTAACTTTATTTCAAGATTACCTCATCTAATTTCATTTCTGTTCCAGATTTGCAAAAAAATATTTTTGCAGTAGGCTATGCTTAACTACTACTGCAATTTATTCACAATTTTTAATGTCTGATTTTCACTTCAAGAAGATATATTTCTTATGCTGTGTTTCAGTACCATGATTTTTTAATTAAAAGTACAACATCAAATTAATGAAACAGGCAATGATGATTTTATCAGCTTATCCAATCTTGGCTGATTGCACATTTATTGGTCATATTATAATGAATGATTTTGATATTTGACGGCGAATATTAAAACGTTATGGATCATTATATCAAAAGTCAAATTTTTATAGTAACCAAAGATCGCATGGCCTGGAAGAGTAAATTAATGACGTAATGTTAATTCAAAACAATTCTTGTTGAATAACCTCTCTAAAAGCATAAAATGTGCCGGTCCAGACTTAGGACCAGTGTATACAAATAAACCCGTCTAAAAGCATATTTTTCACCAGTCCCAAGAGTATGCTCTTAGACAGGTTATACTGTATATTGTATAAACGTATAAAGTGGTGATAATTTCAAGAATATTCAACCGAATAGTCAGATGTAGTGCACTAGATCTCGTGTTGAACTTTACATGTATGACAAGTACAAGTGCACCGGGTGTGGAAACAATGTGACCAAACTGGTAGGAACAATAGATGATAGTGTGAACGAAAATAGGGATATGCCACCCACAACCAAAAAATTGAATAGTACCCGTCCAAGGGATTTGACCCTGTTTTCAAATTCTTGAGCTCAATACTAATGATCTGACCTAGAAACAGTTTTTGTTTCCGAATGTCTGTGTCAATACAGACATGGTAACCACTTACTTAAAATTTGTTGGCGCTATGGAATCAATGGAGCATATTCTAGTTATTCGAGTGCATGGAACAAAACTTAAACCTGATTTTGAAAACTAGGGTGATGATTTTGCAAATTGTTTGGAGCGACCTTAAACAAATTGTAATGCCATGGAAGAGGCTGAAGCAGTGGCAAAAACAACGGAACTTTCAAAATTGAGAAAAATCTTAAATTCAAAAGAGTTTGTTGATCAGTTTTATTTGTTACAGTCATATTTTGAACTCTCACGATAGTCGCATTTGCTTCGGTTTGATGCATTTTTTACAGATTTTATGGGAATTTTTTCTTTAAAACATTATGCTGAACTGATATATGAAATATAAAAATACAATTAACTCGTATGTACAGACTATTGGTAGCTAAATGTTAAATAAAATAAAATATTGTTAAAAATCGATGCAAAATTGAAAAATGATAGTGAATATTAATTGGTGCTTCTTATGTATAGCAGATTCTAAGTGTACAAACAGTTGTTGTATGTTTCTTGATATATATCTTTTTTGTTTTCTTAGATGCTTTGTGTGCTGGTCGACAAAATGCTAAAGACTCAGATCGTGGAATGCTTTGCCGTTGCCAATTGGTTGTTCTCGAAGGAGATGTATCCAAACTTTACCAAGTAAACAGCGTTTTTTTATTTGATTCTTTACAACTGCAAGTATTGTTTTTAGCATCATAACTTTACCTATATTTTCTTTTTCAGAATGTACGTGTGGGAGCTGCTGCATTTGACGATTCGAAAAATGAATAAGTATGTCCAGAAATTGCAAAAAGAAGTTGATGATGCACGAAATAAACTCAATAAAGTAAGTGCCATGGTGGCAGTTTGGCCATTTTGAACATGATTCAATGCACTATTTCAATGATTTTTCAATTTCCTGCATTTTGAAACAACAGGGACAAGTACATTTTCTTTCCCCTTCCCGTTACTAAATAAAGGCAATGTTACCATGGTTTTAAGATAGTCAGTCACTGTTGGAGTTTTTGGTAAAATATCCAACAGTCACATATGATAAATAGCGACCAATACATGGTTACTCACTACAGCTGTACATTGACAAAAAATGAGATGGTATAACTTTTCGTTGAAAAAAAGATTCTGGTTTAACTTCCTATTTTGCTAAATTTAAATTTGTTAAGGTGAATCGCAACAAATTTGCCCTATCACTTTCAATGGGTGAAATTTTAAAACGCAATCACAGCTCAACAAAAAGAGATTAAATAAAAATAAAAATTGTTTAAAATAGTTGATAAATCAGCAATGGTATTACTTTTTCGTTTTTCACTTTGAAATGGTAGATTTTTTTAGAAAATAATAAACAAGTTTGAAAAATGTCCATTAATTTGCATTCTCATGCTGCCACCTGCTGGTTGAATGTGCAAAATAACGGACATTTTTCAAACTTCTTTATTAATTTTAAAAAAATCTACCATTTCAAAGTTAAAAACGAAAAAGTAATACCATTGCTGCTGACGCCGGCGGTCGAGTGGGTTATGTGCTTGCCTCTCGATCCTAAGATGCTGGGTTCGCTCCCAGGTCGAGGTCGGTGAGAATTTTACGGATGGGAGAAAT
>JAQGAE010004397.1:0-12870 GCA_034696685.1 Julus scandinavius | reverse complement strand
GTTAATGAAAGAGTGCTGCATACAGCTTCTTCGCAAATCAAAAGCATTGGGTTGCTGATAAAACCTGATTTTATAAAGACGCTGTACCACTGTGCCCCGGTCTCCCCTATACTGTGTATATTGATAAACATTTTTTAGACTTGTATTTGGAACAAACTATATGGGTATATGTGACGTCATATTGATGAAGATTTTTGCAACCAGGGGTCGCTACATCCATGTATGTTTCACATCCTGTAATCCAAGTAGTCCTACGACCACATGCATTAAAAGTGACAGAATCCAGAAGAATAACAAAATGACCCCTCGCTTTTTCACCCCTCACTTTTTACCCCTCACTTTTTTACCCCTCACAAGTCGAACACTTTTAAACCTGTGCAAAGAAAGATTCAAAAGTATGGTGATAACATACTTGAACGTCACCATTTATACTTTTTCCCACACCCCTTAATATTCAAACCCACAATAGTCACGTGACACATCTTATTTGCATTCTTTTACTGATATGTTTTCATATGGATTTCAATTCCATTTTAAAACACGAACGAGAAACAAATAAACAAGCAGCTGTTAAGTTTCAAACATATCAAAACAGGTGTTAAACATCACGTGTTGTCCACACATTTGGCTAAATTAAAGGTCCGTTAAAATTGGCACAAGTCAACTTTAAGTCTGACTGAGAAATTGTGCCATATAGAAATTATTTCATTTTGTTAACAAAACTAAAACATATTTGTTAACAATGTCTTGGTTTGCTGTGGTTAGTCAACCAGTTAAACACAAAGGTAAGAAAACAATGTTTCACAAACTTTGTCATTTAATCTTTTTTTTAAAATTTCTAGTTTAACAATGTTGGGACAATTTGATATGGCATATACAATAAAACCTGTCTAAATGTATCACCTCTCTAAAGGCGTAAAATGTTCCAGTCGCGACTTTGGACCCGTGTATATAAACGAACCTGTCTAAAAGCATATTTTTCACAGGTCTCAAGCGTATGCATTTAGACAGGTTCCACTGGGGAGAGTGCACACTATTCCCAATAGTATAAAGTATATTTGTGGAAAAAATGTGTTGGGTCTTATGGTTTGTGAATAATTTAAAAAATAAAAAGGTGAAAAATTACCCATTCCTACCCACTCTTTCGCATATGTGGGGCCTACAATGTAGGCTATATGGATCCCTGTTGGAAAAATTATTATATAGGGCCATATATGGTATTTAATGTGGAAAACTTGTACTTAGATTATTTTTCCAATTATTAATAGGGCACATACAGTATATATATATTCCCATATATGGTTTATTTATGTCTTTACAAACCCATAAATGTATACGTTGAAATGTGTATGAACAGTAAAATCCATTATCGTTAACCAGATGCCAGGAGCAAGTGGTTTCCCATTGGAAGAGCGTGGGAGGAGCACAAGGGCCCCTTCTGTTTTAATTTACGTCGCCCCAAATAGTTTTTCAAAGGTCATCGATGTCACATTTTTGTCCGTGTAACTTAAAACCGAGAGAATGTTGCCGAAATAAGGGTCAACGAGTGACCTTTTTCGAGTGGTCTCATCAATAACCCCAGGAATCCCATAATAGGACCCACTGCTTTATATTTGGTTAACCATAACAATAACAATTAATAGATAGGGTGAAAACTTAACCATTGTTGACATTGTCATAACAAACTTTGGCTAAAAATGAAACAATGTATTTCAACTTTCAATAACGAATTTGGCGGTATTTTTACTGTCGGATTAACAGGTGTTGGGGGATATTCGGGATATTCCAATATCATATCTGTACCAAAAAAAAAAAAAACCTAAAGTTACCCCCTGTCCCAAAGTTGCTCCAGGGTTACCCCCACTGTCCCAGAGCTTCCCTCACTATCTCAAAGTTGTCCCAAAGTCACGCCCACTGTCCCAAAGCATCCCTCACTGTCCTAAAGTTCACCCCACTGTCCCAAAAGTTCACTCACTGTCCCAAAGTTACCCCCACCGGTCCAAAGTTACACCCAATGTCCCAAAGCTCCCCTCACTGTCCCAAAGTTAACCCCACTGTAACCCAAAGCATCTACATTTTACGGTAATGATAAAATTTTGAAATGAAAAAAATACTGAAACTTGTAAGAAAATATAAGTTGTTTTTTTACGTTTTTGAATTTGAGTATAATGGCCTTTTTTCCCCTACACACACCATACTCACATCCTGTTCTGTTTGACCCCACCCCTATTAGTAGAGGAGCCAGTTAAGGGTCACCGAGACAACCCAAGAGTGGTTTTAAACACGGTTTTTGCATTAGTGAGGACATGGACTCTCGGTGTGACTCAAGTTGTGTTTAAGTTCGCTTCATATTTTGTGAAAATCATACAAAATGAGTTTGGGACGCTAGAAATAGAGGTAAGTTCAAGAAAATGTTCAGTTTGTTAACAGTAGATTTGTCTTGAGTGCGCAACGAATAGTGTCTCAATATTCACCAATCTCTCCTATTGCTCCGAGTGACTGAATCGATCATCCTCTTCGTTGAAATGTTGAATTTTATATTTTTTAAAAAACGAATGAAATATAAAAACGGAGATGTTAATTGAAATCTAGACTCTAGTTCATCCAAATCATTAATTAGTATTTTTAAAGTGAAAAAAAAGAACGTTTTAATTCCAATTTTATTGGAACACATTTTTCGATCGTTTGCACGTGACGCGTGCGCAATCGCGTGCAAACGTCAGCACGTGCGCACGAGATTCACTTCCATCACGTGCATCGTTTCGATGACGTCATGCTCAAACACCGTGAGTCGTAAAAAAGTAGAACCCAATAAAAAATTTCACGGCTTCGCGAAAAATGCGTCGAAATTAAAACTTGTTCCGGACATGCGACAAATTTCGGATTTTTATTTTTAAACCCGCTCGCCGTGCTCGAGAAACAGTTGAACCGCTACAACGGGAAACGCCACAGTTCATAAAACCCTGCAGCCGCTGACCACCAAACAGTCCGGCCACTCGAATCCGCGGTGGACTACAAAATTTGGCGAGTTCTCCAGGAAACATTTTCACCACATTTTAGAATTCGTTTTTGTTATTACACTATTGTTCTATGTAAGTGCTCAAATTTCAATTAAATCGAAGCATTTTTCACCAACTTGTGATTTTTTTCTTGAGTTCTACTTTTTTATGAGTCAACGTGTGTAAAATTGCATTCGATGTCATTTCACGGAGAATGGGGCTAATCTTCTACGATATATCTTTAACTTTAAACTATTGTTCACTAGATTATCACTTATTTATAATCCGTGTGTTTTCAAGTATACTAAATGTCTTAAAATTGTTAAAACATCGCACTTTTTAATTAGTCGTCAGATCCAGAGATTTCACATTGGGAGTTCTGTAGAGATACCGGAAGTGCGCACTAGCATTCCAACATTTTTCGATCGTTCGCACGTGACGCGTGCAAACGTTCCAAAAACTTGGTTAGCACGTGACGCGCACGAGATTCGTTTTCATTTGCATCACGTGCAACGCTTCGATGGCGTTCCATGCATATGTCCGTTCGTTACTAAAATTACCACAAAAATTAGTCAAATTGTTAAAATATCGCATTTTTTTTAGTTGTCAGATCCAGAGATCCGACGTTGGATGAAAGAGGAAAGTCTTGTAGAGATACCGGAAGTGTGCCGCAATCTAACGTCCAACAACTACCTTCTTCAGCGACCCAAGTTGGCCTGGAAGAAGATTACGAAAACGACGAAAATTGTATCATCACCGAGAATGACTTGGGTGATATTACTGTCTGTGGGACGACAGAGTTTCGAGACAGTGACTTCCGACTGACTTCCGGTCAGTCTTCGGAAGAGAACTGTCACCAAAGAGAGGCTGATATCAGGAGGAAGAGAAAAGCATTCTATGAGCAAATGCTCTGCTCAAAACCTCAAAAGGATACTCAATTTGAACCTCTGGAAAGTCCGTCGCAAGTGAGTGTCATAATATCACAATTGTCCTTTCTGGAAATCATCGTTTTCTTACAATTAACATACCCACAGATCCTTCTTCAGAATCTCTCTTGAAATCTTCTTCTGAATCCAAAATCTTTCTTGGTAATCACGCGTCTTTCTTTTGTTAATGCATTCTTCTCTAGAATTTCGAGAATCTCAAATCCTTAGTATAAATATGAAATCCTGTTTACAATATGAAATCCATCTTTGGAATCATATGTGTCTTTCTGTTCGTAGCAGGTCCAGAATCTCACACCCTGCTTCTGAATCTGGAATCATCTTCCTAATCGAAACATTTTCTTTAGAATCACACATCTTTTCTTTCATTCAAAATCTCAAGTTCCTCTTCTGAAACATAAATGTTCATAAATTTTTAGATCCTTCTTCAGAATCCCAAATCTTTCTTCAGAATCACGCGTCTTTATTTTTGTTAATGCATCCTTCTTTAAAATTTCGAGAATCTCAAATCCTTGGTATAAATATCAAATTGTTTTTCAGATTCTCAAATCCTAGCTTATTTTGAATCACAAGTTGTTTGTTGTTCATAGTACATCTTTCTTCAGAAGTTTCAGAATCTCACATTTTTCTTCTGAATCTCAAAACCCTCTTCATAATCTAAACATTCTCTTCTGAATCTCAAGTCTCTCTTCTGAATCACATACAGATTCTTCTTTCAGAATCTGAAATCTTTCTTTTATATCAGACATCTTTGTTTGGTATATTGCAAATCCCTGTTCATAATCTACCATCCTTATTCTGAATCACATCTTCACCTATGAACCTCAAATCCCTCTTCACAATCTCAAATATTTCTTCTGAATCTCAAATCCTTCTGGTGATTACACATGTTTTCTTTTGGTATTGAAAATGTCTTGAACATCTTTCTTCAGGATCTTAAATCCATCCATACAATCATTAATCTCCTTTAAAAAAATCTCTGTTTCAGGTATTAAAGCTGATTCAAAGATTCCAGACCCGGATTAACAACAAAGGTGAAGATATGGACATCCCGGAGGACACGACACCGATGGAATTCTCCGGTAATGAAACTCCAAAGCCAAAGCCAGCCATCAAAAAACCACCAAGAGTTTTCCCAAAAAAGATTCCATCGGCAACATCCGTTATCGAAGATTCCTTGTCTGCAGACGAATCTGGATTCCAAGATCATCAAAGTGACAATAACAGAAATTGCCAACAGAAACCATCAAAGACATTGTCAGAAGTGGAAAACAACATGGCATCAATGATGATAGAACCTCCTGAAGAATACAAAGGTTACGACCAAGATGCTCTGGAAGCCATCGAACAGTTGGACAAATCCATCGAAGAAGTTATTCTGTCAGAAGAAGAATTTTTCAAAATAATCAAAATCGAACGTTCATCAATAACTGATGTCGGACTGCTGTCCAAAAAAGATGAAAAATCTTTGGAAGAACAGGATGTTGGAAGGTCTTCCAGAGTTTCTGTCAAACCAGCCAACGCTTCATCGGGAAGCGACGTTAGACTGCTGTCCAGAAAGGATGGAAAGTCTTTGGAAGAACAGGATGTAAGGCTTTCCAGAGATTCAACCAATGCCGTCAACAGTCCATCAGGAAGTGACACTGAACTGCCGTCCAGAAAAAGTGAAAAGTCTTTGAAAGAAGAGGATGTTGGATGGTCTTCAAGAGATTCTTCCAAAGCAGTCAATATCAACAGTCCTTTGGGAATTGAGATTGGACTGCTGCCAAAAAAGGGTAAAAAGTCTTTGGAAGAAGAGGATGTTAGACGGTCTTCCAGAGATTCTTCCAAAGCAGTAAATATCAACATTCCATTGGGAACTGACATCATACTGTTATCCGTAAAAGATGGACAGTCATCCAAGGGAGATGTGTCTTGTCAGACGCTGACAGTCGATACTGACCAATTGGAGAAATCGGCCGTATCACCCATCTTGACTGACGAAGGTTTTGGCGATGGAGGTTTCGGCGATAACTCCATCAAGAAAGACGGTGCGCAAGACAGTGGTTCTTCATCGCCCCTGATGACCGATGTAGCGGTAAACACGGACTTTGAGACTACTCTCGAAGAAGCGGAACAAAATCTGGTGAATGCTGAGGAAAGAATGTATCCCGATGACCACAAACAGAAGGACATCAAAAGAATGGAATACTTCAGGTCCAACGTGGTGGAAATTGAAGTTCCGAAGCAGTTCCGGGACAAAGAGGTTCCTCTGGGAGTAAAACCCCTGATGGAAGGAGAATTTTCAGCGTTGCGGGTCAGGAAGCAGTGGCATAATAGTTATCCAGTATATCCGGTTTTAAACACGAGTACCGTGATATGTCCAAATCAGAAACTGGATAATGGGGACAAGGACATGGAGGAAGGCATCTTGGAAAGCAATGGTAAGAACATACCGTAGGTCCATATACCATATTTCCAGACATGCATTGACAAGTTATTGCCATATATGGATAAACTCTGGATTTTCTTTCCAGATCCTTGTGCCGAAAGAAGTCTGAAGGACGTTGAAGCCAGCCACCGCATGAGTACCGTTACTCTCGACGGCGCTGTAGTGGCTCCCACCGAAGACAGCACCACTGTCTTCTCTTCGGCAACAGCGGGTCACCACGGTCACTTCGTGGTTGTTGCCATCGACTTTGGAACCACGTTCAGCGGATATGCCTTCAGCTTTATACGGGATCCGGACAACATCCATATCATGCGCAAATGGGAAGGTCTGTTCTGGATGACACCATCGAGGAATTGTCCTCTTCAGGATACTCCATGCTCACCATGTTCTTTTATCGCAATATCCAGGCGGTGATCCAGGTGTCATAAACCAGAAAACTCTGACGACAGTTCTTCTGACTCCAGACCGGAAATTTCACTCAGTTGGGTTCACCGCTCGAGACCACTACCACGACCTGGACACGGATGAAGCAAAAAGATGGCTGTATTTTGACAAATTCAAGATGGCCCTACATCACAATCTTGTAAGACTCTTCGCCACATGTGAAGACATGCTCGTAAATGATTTTTAAGATACGTAAGACATTGATGTGTCGATTTCTTGCAGAACTTGAGCGAGGACACTGAAATTCGAGCGACCAACGGCACTTCGATGGCCGCTGTCACTATCTTCGCGCATGTCCTTCGCTTCTTCCGCGAGCATGCTCTTCAGGAGCTGAGCGACCAATCGGCAACGAGGATTCTGAATGAGGATGTCCGTTGGGTCATCACCGTGCCAGCCATCTGGAGACAGCCTGCCAAGCAGTTCATGCGGCAAGCGGCGTATCAGGTAATGGCCTCCAAGATGTCCGCAAGGATGTCTACAAGACTCCGGTTCTATCACGACTGCGCTAAATATCTTAATTTTCTTTAATTAGTCCGGCATCGCTTCTCCCGATTACCCGGATCAACTTCTCATCGCCTTGGAACCAGAAGCAGCATCGATTTATTGCCGCAAGCTCAAGATCCATCAGCTGGTTTCTGAATCTCAGCAGCAGAATCAGAGGTTTGGAGAGTCTTCTCGCCAGGGCAACGATCAGTTAGCGATGGACGAATTGCGGCCGGGTACGCGGTACATGGTGGTGGACTGCGGTGGTGGGACGGTGGACATCACCGTCCACGAAATAGCCGACGACAAAGGCAATTTAAAGGAACTTCACAAGCCCAACGGTAAGATGCGCCGGAGATTCAGAAGGATGCTTGCGGGATTTCATTATTTTGCAAATCCTCGAAATCCTCCTCGTCCCGGATTCCATCCCGTGCGAATATCGCTTAAAATACTCCGGAATCGTGTCTTCAAACATATGTCTCGCAACTGAAGTACTTTTTTTCACATTGTTCGTACAGGTGGTCCTTGCGGTTCCGTGATGGTGGATGCCGAATTTGAAAATCTGCTGAATGATATTTTTGGTGCGGATTTCATGGAACAATTCAAAACCCGGAGACCGGCCGCTTACGTGGATCTGATGATGGCCTTCGAGGCCCGTAAGAGGAATGTTACGCCGCATCGAAACAACCCGTCGAATGTTTCATTGCCGTTTTCATTTGTGGATTACTACAAGAAATGCAAAGGGACATCGGTAAGTTGGATAGATTTCCTAAATAAGAATCTTTGGCAGTCCGCGATCCATCATCCACATTTTTTGTCTTCTTCAGGTGGAAACCGCGATCAAGAAATTTGGCAGAAAAGATATCCGATGGTCCTCCCAAGGAATGTTACGTCTCGAACCCAGCGCCATGAGACAGTTGTTCGCCAGAGTCATCGAAGACATCAAGAACCACGTATCACGAGTGCTGCGAGCGACCAATCACACGGCGGAGTATCTATTCCTCGTGGGAGGATTCGCCGAATCTCAGATCCTCCAACAAGAGATCCGGAATGGTTTCGAGGGCCTTAAAATCATCATTCCGCAAGGAGTGAGTCTGGCCATCTTGAAAGGTGCCGTACTGTACGGCCGTGAACCCACCGTCGTAAGTGTCCGGCGGTCGAGGATGACTTACGGAGTCGGAGTTTTGAACAGATTTGTTCCGGATTTTCATCCAAAGTCCAAACGGGTGGCGAAAGACGGCATGGAATGGTGCGCGGATGTTTTCGACAGGTTCGTGACTGCCGACGAATCCGTGGGACTCGGGGATGTGGTTTTACGGAGCTACACTCCGGCCACAAAAAGACAGACCAACATCGTGCTTCACGTCTACAGCAGCGAGAAGGAAGATGTCAGTTTTATCACCGATGAAGGAGTTTGTAGATGCGGAACGCTGCACCTGGATCTCTCGGACGTGAAATACGTGGCAGTTCCCAAACGGAGGGAAATCCAAGCGCGGATGATCTTCGGAGACACCGAACTCAAAGTTAGCGCACTCGACGTGACCACGGGAAAATGTGTTAGGGCTCGGCTAGACTTTTTAAACCACTGAATCGGTGGTCGAAAACTTCTAGTCCCCGCCGAACCACTCACATTTTTTCCCCTACGGATCTAGAAACACAATTACAGCCAAACAAAAAGACACCGTGCCCGAGTCTGAAGCAAAACCCGATAGCGAAATTGATGTCACTCATTTTTAGAACGCACTAGAAGAAACTATTTCACGGAAAAAATCACTAGAAACAGCCAAATGACTCTCGCAAGCTCAAACTCGTACTGAAAGTGTATCACGTGTTCATTTACCGCCCCTCCGAGTCACGCATCCCCATGTTCACAGATCGAACGCTGCGTTGTCAGTCTCATTGCTTAATTTACACACCCCGTACATGGCCTTTTAAACTTCCACACTCCATTTACCCTCACCATGTCTATTTTAACTATTTAACTGTCTATTTTAGTTGACTATTTCACAGAAATTACATCCAACTTTTTCTGTATTTGTAAATTCTATTATAATCCGACAACAGAATGTGTTTTTCTGCCAATAAACTTAACGGACATACGAAAAGCAATAACGAACGGTAAAACAGTGTTTAATTCGTCAAACACGCAAAGTGTGATATAATAATTTCTAATAATTAAGGCAACTCAGAATGATGTTCGACATTTACCGAATATACGCAATTCGGGACATAAAAAACCGACTATTATCAATTGGTGGCATCGTGAGAACGGATATTTTAGTCGTAGCATTACGAATCGCAAAAATTGGGAATTTTTAAATATATAAAAAACTACGTGGAAAGGTTAAAGAAACCAAACGTGTAGGTAAGGTTGGAAATCGTGCGTGCTTTTGTTGATGAAATAATAAACAGAATAAAAAAAAAACTCGAATTGCGTTCAAATACTATATCCACGAATAAAAAAAAAATATGTGAATCGCACAAACGGACTAGATTCGTGGCCAAAAGTTGCCAAAAATGAAGGCTTTGGGACACCGGGACTTGAAATATTTACACTCTTAAGTCATTAAAGAAATGAAAGTTTTCAATCAAAGTCTGGAATGTCGTCGAACGAATAGCCCTTGTAACCTTTGAAGGCGTAGTACGCTATCCGGACGTGATAAGCGCCGGGAATGAACATGATGGCTCCCAAAATCAGCACGGGCCACGTACGATCAGAGTACTGAAATGAAAAGGATTCGTCAGAACAGATTTACGGGGTTGAAGAAAGGTTTTTAAGGCTGAATTTTAGAGGTGATAGGTAGTTTTAAGAGAGGGAGGAGCTCAGTAATGGCCCAATTTTATAGGTGATATATAGTTATTAGTTTTCACGGCCAAATTCTAAAGGTGATATGTAGGTTTAAGAGGGAGGAGCACAGCCATGGCCAATTTTAGGAGGTGATAGGGAGTTTTAAGAGAGGGAGGAGCACAGCCATGGCCAAATTTTAGAGGTGATATGTAGTTTTAAGAGAAGGAGGAGATAAGTAATGGCCGAATTTTCGAGGTGATATGTAGAGTTATTCATTCGTAAAGAAGGAGCACAGTCATGGCCAATTTTAAGAGGTGATAGGTAGTAATTTTAGAGAGGGAGGAGTAACGGTTGTGGCCAAATTTTAGAGGTGATATGTAGCTTTAAGAGAGGGAGGAGCACAGTCATGGCCGAATTTTAGAGGTGATAGGTAGAGTTATTAGAGAAGGAGGAGCATGATAATGGCCAAATATTAGAGGTGATATGTAGTTTTAAAAGACGGAGGAGCACAGTCGCGGCCAAATTTTAGAGGAATTATTCCTGTATTTGCAAGGAAACAAGTGTGGATAACCGCAAGAACCAGTCGGGAATGAAACCCAGGAATTCCGATTGCCAGGATCAAGTAGGGCACGCATATTCGGCGTTATGGTCACACACGCATTCTGCTACTAATTTAATAAAAAATCGTATTTACCTTAGTATCGATATATCCTGAAAGTAACAACGCGCCAAGAACGATGAGTCCCGTACCCACCGAAAACAAGCACAGCGCTAACAATAAAGCTTTCCACGGGATTCTAACTTCCGGTTTCTGAAACTAAAATCAAGTTCCTACATCGTTAAAACTTAAAAGAGTTACGTCGTAACGCTACTACGAAATGTAACACGATTGCTTACCTGCAAGTCGATGTAGCCGTCGTCCGTTTTTGTTAGTTTATGGTATCGTGCCGATGAACCGCCGTTAGACAAACTCGCATCCTTTTTTGCCATTTTCAGAAGTTAAAAAACGAGATCTGTGTCAAAATTTGAAAATACAATATTTTAAAAATGTCTAAAACTAAATAAAAGTCATGAAATGAATTTCATATCAGGTAAAATTCAGCTAAACGTCTTAGCGTCTGAATAACAAATATTTTTAGTCGACGAAGACAATATTTTCTTAGAACAGCAGATATCGACTGGAGTTAACTGATGTCCGTTTGCCAAATGTAGCCTTCGAATATTAACCGATTAAGATGATCAGTGACCTTACGAGCGAAGTGGGAGCCAAAGATCATTTATCGATGAATTATTTTATCTGGATAGCAGGTTTTTTTTTTTATTTGAGACTTTGTTCCCTCCTTGTTGGGGGAAGACGCCGCAGGATGTTGTCTACGTAAAGTGAGAATTGAACAATTTTAACAGATTCTCGAAATACGCGTTGAATGAATCTAAGCCGTTGGTTCGCCGCACCAACAATTTTTGTGAAATGATGATTCCAAGAAAGGTTTTTGGTAATATAAACTCCCAAATACTTGACAGTATCATTGACAGCGAGTTGAACTCCATCCAGAGAGTACTCGGGTTGGCAAGTTTTCCGTTTACACGAGAAACGCAGGAGTTTCCACGATATCATCGACAGCCGCAGTCATCTAACCACTTCATCGGCTACCGACATCAGCTTTTGGAGAACAGACATCAGCTAAGTCCAGAGGATCTCATGGACCTAAGAAGACTTTGAAGACTAAGAACCTATACTAAAAGGCAGGGTTCACTAAATTTGCTATGAAATTACAAATTTTCAATAGTTATTGATGCTATACTTTGAATCTTAGCTCTATCGAGGTGTTATACGTAACATAATTCACTTGGGGGATAAATAAATAACCAAGATTAAAACATATCAACATTTATAATGTTATCAAAGTAGAAATATTCATTTACCTGCGTATTTACATTAGACTACTTAGACGGTTTGAAGTTAGTTAATTCAATTTGCCTGGTTTTCAATTACTCGTGATTAAATGCTAAACTTTGCTTAAATTCATTAGATTGTTAAATATCATTTTCAATAAACAAGAAACAAGTTTTAAATTGTTTTATCTATATTAACAGTCTACAATAAAATGATGAAATTATGTTTGTAGATGGCGCGACGATAGCTTTTAAGATCAACAATAAAAAAATGATGCCGATTTAAGACACGATCACCATATTGAAACACTCGAAATCGCCATCTTGAAACACTCTTCATTTTCAAAGTTCTTAAACGGATCACAGCCGATATGATGTTAAGCCGATAGCCGATATAAAACTAACATAACAACAAGAATATTGATAGGGACAATCATAAAAGCATGTCAAATAGATCATTTTAGGCGATAAAGAAATTTAGTACATTTTCATTTTTACAAATAAAAGTTTTTGAACATTTTAGGGTTGAAAAGAGTTTTTAAGGTTAGCCGTGTTATCGAATTCATATCAGCTGTCGGCTTACTTCGTTTCGTCTATCTGGTCACTGTGTTGAATCGTACAATGTCTTCATTTAAATTGTTTAGAACGTTTTTTTATCATACTAATCGTTAATTTCGATTCGTTTAAGACTTTAATATGGAATTGAATAGTTATTATTTCAAATATCACAAAAGAGAAATTTTTTAGTGGAACTTAAATTAAAATTTTAGAAGAAAAACGTCACAAGTTTCGACGTCTTTCGACCTGGCGGAAGTCGTCATATGCCTAGTTCACGATGCATCGCCCGACGTCTTTATCTGACCGTCACTCGATCTGCGCATGCGTGCC
>JAQGAE010004396.1:0-12871 GCA_034696685.1 Julus scandinavius | reverse complement strand
GGGCAGTGGTCAGTGTCCCCAGTGGCTGTAGGACATCGTGACGTCATAGCGTCCAGTGGAGAGCCAGGGCCGCCACACTCCCACTAATTAGCAAATTTCCCGCACGACAATGGCGGCAAAAATCAAAAGAGGGGAAATTTAACCAATTTACTTTCGTTTGATTATACCAATTTCCTGTACTGACAATGTTGGTCACCCAAATATACAAATGGTATTAATTCCAAGGGTGAGGTGAGGATCACATCCTGCCAGTCCTTGGGATGACCACCATGGGTAGATAAGGACCCAGCATCTCAAGAAACATCAGTCAGTCTGAGACTCCAGAGCTGTACAGTAGCTGAATACTTGTATGGCTATGCCATGTTACAAAACTTGGAAATAAAGAACTTATTCTTTTTGAACTGAAATGTTTGAACTCAATTTGTACACTCGGAGAGTTCCCTGTAGGAACGAAACACATAGGAGTTCGCAACCTCCGTTAGTTGTCCAACCGACCCTCGGGTGATACACATATCTCTTAAATTTTGTTTCTAATCTTTTTTATCACTCTGCACCTATTATGGATAGTCACTGAATGACCACTAGAAACGGTGGACCAAAGGGACCTCCACAGACGGCTGCTACCGGAGGATCCCATGTCCCGCCAGCCACCGAACCTCCGAGTGTTGAGAAACACCCGGAGAATCCCTGGGTAGAACACAACTACCGGGATCCAACCCTACAGGAACCGCCTGACTTTATCCTTATTCTGTTGTGTCAATGGAGAGATTTCTTAGAGCGCTCAAGGAACCACCAGGCTCATCAATCAATAAGATAAATGCCTCAAAGTTGGTGTTGACTATTTTTGATATAAACATAATATCTTCCTAAATAATCGCCTAAATTTGACTCATGTAAATGTACGTATCTCCTACTTTTGGCACTGATGCTGGCCGTAGGAATCAAAGTTATTGTTTGTTGATTTTTCTTAAAAGCATGGTGATCTTTAGAAATATGTCCTAGTCCTCTTTTATAAATTTATTTATTTCCACAGTAGCAAATATCGTCTTCAGCTATATATACTAAAAGGAATTTCCACAGTCTCGTTTCTTATATGGATAATGGATCCATGTAGACCCTGGAGATGGAATGACGTGGAGCAAGTAGAGAGGCCATGAATAGTCCCTGTAGTGCTGTAAATGTATTGTGGAGAATGAGCAACCTAGGCTTGTTCGAGAAATTATCTTTCAGATGTAGCGATTAATATTTTAGTCAGTGTTGTGTCTAAAATGTTTACTCGGGTGTTTCGCTGCGCACAAACTTTTAGAAATGCATGAGTGTGCAATAAATGTCATTGTCGTTGGGCATATACAAAATAGCATTTTTGCGATATTTTTATTGGTAGAAGAGGATACATTATCCGGTCGAGTTCGGTGTTTGGTGAAAATGTTTCCGATGGGGAGATTCCCTAAGTGAAGGCTTTTTCAAACGAGGAATCCCAACATTTAAAAAAATCCTCAAGAGGGCCGATTAGAAGTCCCACTTTTCCATTGTAGTCAAAATTTACACGTATGCGATGGAGGCTCATGCTCTACAGTTAACACAAGGGGTTTTTGTTAAGTTTCCATCATTAAGTTATTTAAAAAAAAAAAAAAACGACAGTGAGTCTAGGCGCGCACTAGCAACTTTTTTGAATGCAACTAAATTTTCAGCTAGGCGTGTACTAGTGATTTTTTCCCCCGCTTTTGATCACCCTAAACCTGTTGGTCGTTACAACAAACAGGTTTTCGGTAATAAAATCACTTAAAAATGGAACCAGTTTCAATTATTTAGTTGTGGGGATTAAAAATTCCCAGTATGCGAGGTATTGGTGATTAAATAGTTGCTTGAATAAAATTGCCAGTGCGCACTTAGCCTGAAAACACGAAATCCTTTATAGCTAAAGTAAGTTATAATCTCCCTATCTCCCCTAAAAGCTAATGGCCACCCCCGAGGCGTTACAGTGGAAAAAATTAGATAAACAAGGGTGGGCAATAAATCAGGTGAAATCATGTAGGGGATGACCATGCCTCTCAATGTTATGAATTTTAATGAAATTTGGTAGAGAAATATATGTAAACTTTAGCTATTATTAAAAAATACTTTTTGGAAAATGTCTTTACCATTATTCTGGCAGCGAGTATATGCCTCGCTCAAAAAACACAGTCGCGAGTGATTTCTGGCGCCACAAGACTCAGCCTGTCTGGCCATGTGGTGATGGAGGTCTTCAAGAATTAGTCTTGTTGGTGATGTTAGTCATTATAGGAGGATTGTTTTGGGCTTTTGCTGCCCATGTTGCGAGCCGGTAGATTAGCCGTATTGTTGGTATGTGGATCTCGGTTAGGATGAAATGGATTAGGAGAGCTGGGCTGGTATAAGTAATGGAGGGTGATTTTGTTTCCGTGGCTACTGTGGCGGGGAGTCGGCTCGCATGTCGATTTGAAGTGTTTTCCCCGAAGACCTGCTTCGACATGGCGAAAGCGTGAAAGTCTAAAGGAGCCAGATGCAGTGGCGGCTCGTAGCTAAAATTATTGTTGGTGCTGCTCCAGAAAATTCAAAAAATTTGAGCACACTAAAACTTAAACATATATTTGATCAAGGTCCTATCTTTTTTGGAATACGAATTTGCAGTCTTGTTTCGAGTTGTTTCCCCTTTCAAATCGCATGCGATGTCGGTGTTGTTAGCGGTACATTGTTATGTGTTCCACGTATTAATATTGAAGTCTAGCCAAACTGCAGCATTCTCATTCATCGGGAATTCATGCGATGAATAGGCTATTATATGCTGTACCACAGCTTATGAGGGCGTTGATATTTGTACGTTGGCTTCAACGGCCAACATAACGGATTTTATTGACATAACCAGCCATACATAAGGTCATAAAATGTAAGAAGATTGACCGGAGCCACTATAAGTCTTCTTCGGACTCCGTCGTCTTACGCCGAGTACATCTTTCGCAAAATTGACAACGTATTAATCACTGCGTAGAATGCTGTATTTGTTAGCATCCGAGATTATTGGGGCATTCATCAATCTATATGCAGGAATCTTGGGATGACAAGCTTGTCGGCGCTAAAGATTAGTTTTTAGTGGCAAGGGTCTGTCGCATCTCCTTTTTTTGGTATCGCTATTCTACACCAAAATATCATGTTAGATGCCTTCTCATGCAGTGTTCCAGCCGATATAATTATACCCCACAGCGACTCTTTAGTAGCCAAATATAATTATTTTGCATAAACTTTGGTTACTGGCCAGACGATCTTTAAGAGTTTTGAATGTTCCTCTTAGGAAAACTTCACATCTCTAAACTGCCCATGGAAAACGCTTCGCTTATAATGTCTACAAGTTTGTTCAATGCACAAATTGTCCACAGCTGTAACGTAACTATCCGGCAGCAAAATTAGGAAATGCTTTGGGGCGTCATGCTTGAGGGAGTCTAACCAAACCTTGTCCTTATTTCAGTTTTACGATTCAGAACTACATATTTGCTTTCAGCATAGAGTGTAAGTTCAGCAAGTGGGGTGTATAAAGGCTAACAGTCCCGAAACAGCCGTGAGGGGCCCTTCAGTAAATTTTGCTTCTGGATCGACACACAAAAATGTAGCTGAGGCACTCTATGACGGCGAACTAGCTTCTTAGTAAGTGGGACAAACGCCTCAATGCATGTGACTATTGGCAGGATTAACCAGGTATTATTAAGATATTGACTACTTCCCAACTTGAGTACTTTCTGAATGGTGTTCAACTCGCTGTCGTTGATACTGTCAAGTATTTGGGAGTTTATATTACCAAAAACCTCTCTTGGAATCGCCTTTTTACAAATGTTGCTGGTGCAGTGATCATATTCAAGATATAGATATGGTCCAGCGTATGGCAGCCAAATTTGTTAAGGGCGGTTATCGGCATACCGCGAGTGTGACAGAAATGCTCCACTCCCTAAATCCGGACATTCAAATCTAGACACGGAAGTTATCTATATGTTATTTAAACGTTTTAATCTCTCTCTTAATTCCCATCTTGTTTCCCAAATTTTAACACTTAACAATCGCTCTAGGCGTAGACATAATAACTCCAGTCCTTTGACCGAGCTTCGTTCCAAGACGGATGCTTACTATTGATCCTTTTTGCATGCGATTAGACATTGGAATAGCCTACCTGTTGTTTCTAATGATTTAGTTTAAATTCAATTTAACAATGATGAATAAGTCGCTCCTGAAGTAGGCGCATTCTCCTGAAATTGGGTATGACCCCCCTAACATATGGCATTTATTTGTTGACTGTAGGGTACTGAGTTGAATTGAATTGAGTTGACATAAAGAGAATTCTTAACTAAATAATTGCATCGGGACATTTTCATTTGTCTCAACTTCTATTTAATTTTTGGCGCAAACCTTAATTTTTCCTATTGTTAGTGCAACCGTTTGTTCGCACGTTTGCCAACGGCAACTTAATTTAAAAATGTACTTAATCTACAGGAAAAGTTTTACCGATATCTTTCTTTTAGTCCGCTTTCCTTTCTGAGAAAGTTTTAAAAAAATCCCACGAGGATGTCCGTTTGCAAGGGCTATTACAAATAAAAAGCCATGCTTTTAGAGATAAAAAAGGCAATGTAATTTTCTTTTTACGCGCTCGATGATAGACGTAAAACGTATAAAATCCAAAATTATGTCCCGCGTTCACCATGAAATGGGAAATTTATAAGTTCACTTTATAGCTCTGACTTCTTTCATCTTTTTTTGCACTAGGTTCCCCAACAAAGGTAAAATGCATCGCGTTTGGTCCATTCGCCGGTAGTAAAAGAAATCTCGCGCTCGTAAAGTCGTGCCGAAATGTTTTATTTAAATCGAAGTTATTTGCATGATTTTAAAATCTACCGTGCACGAACCCGTTGGGGGATATTTCTACAGTAAAACAAACTGAGGGAGTTAATTGATGCAAATTGGACAAGAAATTCGCGGAAACTCAGTTTTCAAATGTTTGCAGATTTTAGAAATTTGACAACTACACCGAATGTAGTACTATGTATATAATTTAAAGAACAGTTTGTAGTTATTGCATCCGTTGTGTAATACTTTTAAATGCAAATACAGTGGAAAAGAAATGAAGTTTTTTTTCGAGGGACCGGACATTTAAAATTTCTTTAACTGGAAAACTTATTAAACAGGAAAGTTTAGTAAAAGTAATAGAATCATTAGTTATACGAAAAATAACGCCTAATTTGTGTTATAAATGGCTTTTTTAAACATTATGCTGACTTGGGGTTTTAGGACAAATGTGCAAAAGGACAAAAACAGGACTTTCACTGTGTCCGTATTATATTTAGGAAATGCTTTATGAAATGTCTTCGGTAGCACTACACTGTAAAAACAAAAGTCTTAATTTAAGACTGTTTTTGTGTCATTTCCTGTAGACGAAATCAAGACTTTTTACGTGTCTTTTTTTTTTTTAAAAAAACAAGACAAGTCTTAAATTAAGACATTTGTTTTCGCAGTAAATGATACCATTTGGAAAACTTCATAGTTGTTAACTTAAACATTTAAAGTGAGTAGTAACTTATTTAAAATATAATATAAAATTTAATATATTTGTTCCGTATTTCAGTCAATAACTGAATTTCGCATAATGTTACTCCTAAATATTTATTTTGAAAGGCATAAACATATATGTTAGAAATGTGTGCATTAAGTCAAGTCGTGTTTCCCTGCCAACATTTACTTATTTGTTAACACAAAGAATGATGGGTATTTTCAATAAAATGACAATTGATTTTGCGGAAATGCAGCCTGCATTAAGGGATTTTTTTATAACTCTTACAGGTGAAAAAATCGATTTGAAAGAATATCGATCTCCGATGAAATTTGGCCTTCGTCCACAGATTCGGATGCGGTAACCTAGTACGTATATGTACAGATTAACTGTTTTGAGTTACTGTAAAATGTGGATACTTTTTGCCCAAAGTTACGTATGTGAATATCCCTGCACCGGTGCACTCTTTAATCGGAGAGTAAAAATGATGAGATACACTATAGAGAAGGGTTGATTCTATTTGAATTGGGCAGTTTCGGGTCCTAATTATTAAACACTTTCAGAACAAAGTAGACAAAGTTCAGACAAAGTATATCCGCATTAATTTTACGGTACTAATTCAGCATCCGATCAACTTGCGCATAATATCCGAAACGTTCTGCGATGTTGAATTTTTTCAAACGCTTTGGTTATGTTCCATATTGTTTGAAATTAAACCGCTTGAAACATATATATATGGAGACCACGTAATTAAGTCTCTAATTAAAGATCGCTCTCTTATTTAAAGAAATCGGCGTTTCAAAGGCTCAGAAACCCTCCCAAATGCTCTTTTCTTGCAAGTACCGCCGTGCGACAAGTGTCTAAAAATGAGCAAATTGTATTTGGCTCCACACACTCCCTCTCAAGTTTTTAAATTGTTTTTCTCTCGAAAAGAGGAGAACACACTAAGGGATGTGCCCATTAACGTCGTCTCCATGCAAGATACAAATTATTTGGATTTTTTACCGCAAACGTTGTTTTTTGCCGCGTGCGTAAGTGCTCGGATCGGATGAGTCGCGCATTCGTGTCATCGCATACTGTGAAACTTGTTGTAATACGGCAGAATCCAATAAACCCCCATAGATTCTCTAGCATACTTTAGTTCCCTTCTCAGTAAATTAAATAAGTTTTTCTCTTCGTGTCGGTGGTTTAAAATGAGAGTGCAATGCGCACTGCAGTAAGTAATCCTCTACGGCAGCCGGGGACGATGACTGCGTATTGTAGTTTTGTAAAAAAAAATGTCTAAAACTTGGTTCAATTTACGAATTGAAATGTCGATTCTGCTTACGTTTCTTGTTTGTCTGTGATCAGTTAAGATTTACCGTATAGTTAACAGACTTGAGTTTCGAAAGTGCCAATAGATGTATTTTTGTCGCGTTGCATTACGATTCCTCGCACGATTTCTAGAAGAATGAGGTTGTCACTTAAATCCGTTCAATGAAACTGCAAATATACACTATGTTACTGTATTTGGAATAACTCTGCCTAGTTTCCTTCCAAGAAAAGGTGATATAAATTTTCTGCCCTGTTTTAATGATTTTCTCTGAACTTTTTGGGATGGTTAATCAATAAGGCAGCTGTTCAACTGCAATTCTATTGTATTTATTACACTACATGCAGTCAGCACCTAAAATGTCATGTGTGTTAGGTGAGAAAAAGTACGAAGTTCTTTCCGTAGAACTAGCCGCAACTATCGGGTAGCAAAAGCCAGCAATGCTTGAGGGCATCAGGGCTTGAGGAAACCTCCCCGATGACCCATAGGTCCCTTTTAGGCCACTCACAGGCCCTTTGTCCAGATTTCCGTTTTTTTGACGTCTTTATTATTGGTGTAAGATGCAAGTTCATCAGTAGCGGTGTAACGGCTAACAGTCGTTATGGCCCTAAAACAAATTTTGCTCGTGGTCCCAAAAACTTGTGGTTACTGCGAGAGACACGATAGATTTCCTTCAAATTTCATTGGAAGTCAAGATGGCATACAATGCCTCTCTCGTGCCCTTTTCTGTAATCGATGGGTCCGATGCGGCTGTCGGTGTTCAATGTACTCTGCAATTCACATTATTTCACGTAGTTGGCTGTGTTCTACATCGACTCGCGAGCCGAGGGATCCGTCACACCGTACAAAGATTACGTAAAAGCCTTACGGAATTGTTGTACTGGGCGGTGGGAAAGCATACCTTAATTAACTTATCGATCAGTTTTCTACAATAGAATTTGGATACTGGTATATAATTTCAATTATGATTCATTAAGGCTACTCAAACGAACTTTTCTCTTGGGCAGTTGGGCTAGCTGCATTTGGCCCCCATATGGTGCGCTTGCGCATTAGATTCAAGCAGCTCTGCCAAAGTCCACAAGTTGAGTGTCTTTTGTGACATGGGCACACATTCAGCTTGTGCGGCCTACCTTTTGACCTCCTTTTATCTCCAGCGCTTTTGCAAGCCCCATTGCAGTGGGCATCGAGTGACCTGCAGATAGCTTTCCATGGGTCACTCATTACTCTCACCGGCTGTCACTGTTTTACCTGTATTGCTCCTGTTCCTTCCATTGGCTTCTATTGAAACCTTCAACTGCGACACTACACATCCCTGTGCTGTATCAAATAACGGCGCTTTCCCCCCTAGTGTAATATATAAATAACCATTAATGGAACAACAAAAAAACATACCTAACCTAACCTAACCACAGCGCGCTTTTCTGTACTTACGTATTATCCTAGACTACCTCAACCGACTGCTCCTAACCTAACCTAGCCTAGCCATTTTAGGTTAGGTTACACTCTAAGAAATATTGTGAAAAAAAGGTGTTTTGAAACACCCTATAGGGTTTTGGAAGCCCAATTATATGTATTTACATTTTTAAAGGTGTTTCAAAGTATGAAATGGTTTTTCAAAACCCAAATAAAGGTGTTATGCATACAATTCGTTTTTAAAGTACCTTTAAAGGAGTTTTCACAACGCGCACATGCAAACTTAGGAATTTGAGCATGTGCTTACATTCCACTTTGAATTTCAATAATTATTCCATTCAGAATTTAGTTTATTGCTAATTCTACAACTGTTTTTGACTGGAAGTTTTATCCATTATTTAGCTGATTGTTAAAGGTAAGTCTAATTCTCTTAGTTTAGTTTGTAAAATATTACGAAGTATCCTCTTAACACCCTTTTTTAATGTCTTCGATTTCATATTTTGAATGAGTTTCAGAAATGATGCATCACTATGATGGATAAACGATGCATATTTTCAGTTGCTGTTGATGTGTTGTTTTTGTGTAATTAGTATTTCTATTCGTTAATAAAATTTCAGTTGAATAAAGTATGTCCCAATTTATTGACTTGGCATGTATGTATAGGAGGTATATGTGGGTAATAGGTATAATAATATTATTACAGTAAATGTGTATATACATTTGTAAAGTGCGTTTTTGTTGTTGTTGCTGTTGATGTCTTGATTTTTCATAATATTTCAGTCGAATAAAGTATGTCTCAATTTATTGACTTAGCATGAATGTACGAGGTAAAGGTAATAGGCATAATAATATTGTAACAGTAAATGTGTATATATCTATATCTTTAAAAATCTATATATCTGTCTAAAATCTTTTAATATAAACAGTAAATCATAAAAGTTATTAGAATACGTGATTAATATTATGATCTTACCTTTCAAATTATGCAAGAAGGGGGCCAGGAGGCTCTTTAATTCTTGCATGATTTGAAATGTAAGTTGATATAATATTAGTCTTGTATTATGATAACTTTTATGATTTACTGTTTATTTTAAAAGATATTGGACAGATCATGATAAATGAAACACACTGTATAGCGTGGACATGCATAATATGCATGGGTCAACTATAACACCTTTATTAGAAAAGGTGCTCGCAGGCTCCTTTTTCATGTGCTGGACTCTGAAACACCTTTTTTATGCTCTTCCATAACACCATAAAAGGTTTTATATTTGCTACAAATTATAAAACCTTTATCGGTTCTCCATAGAACCAATATTTATTACAGCGTTGGATAGGATGAGATGGGAGCACTCGGTTGAGGTAGTCTAGGATAATACGTAAGTAGCAAATTTTCTTCACCGATGCGATTTTTTGCCCTTCTTCGCTTTGTTTGACAAGTGCACACATTGCGGTATTCGTGCTATCTCTTCCCAAATTCAGTCGATATAATTTTGTAGAAAATATAGACCGCTAACCTAATGTCACCGAAGCTTTTATTTATTTATGTCGCGTATAACCATGGGCGTTGTTCGGTTTGAAATTTATATTACGTGTGCATGTGGTAAATTAGATGTACTTTCCTGGGTGCGACAGATCAAAACTGAAATCCCATAATGTGGGCACGATGATGATGGCAGCTTATAATATACATATCGCTCTCATAACTCTCTACACGACTCTATTAATTTTTACGCGTGTTTACAAACGTCGACTTCACCGCATTCATTATGTAACAATTTAATTTGTATCAAAATGCAGGGTGAATCAAAACATGAGATTGTAACACTGCATAAATAAAGATGTGCCAATAGTCAAACAGTAAAGAATGTCACGCAGAAATATAGCCACATAATAATCCGACATTCGTGCGCTTTTCATCTTCCTCGCGTACAACGGTGTACGAAGATGTAGCGCAAAATATGTTTTGTGACACCTGAATTGTACTACCGTATTTTATGCAAAATTGGCATCAAGTTATACGAGGGGCGGTCAAAAACTCATGCATATTCGTTTATTATACGAAAACCAGTGTCGTACAATAAAACTGAAATAGCCATTTTAAAGAGCAGGAAATTTTGGTTTTAGGTCACTCCATGGCGCTTCAATTGATGCAGAATTTCGAACAAAATATCAAAAACAAAATGGCGCCTCACTCGAAAGCGTTCACGCGAGAGGAACAACGAAGAGTTATTAGTTTTTCAGCGTTGAAAGGCATTAAAACCGAATGAAATTTATAGTGACATGTTTGGAGTTTACGGTGGCAAATGTGTTTCACAAAGTACGGTACAGAGGTGGTGTTTAAACTTTAAGAAAGCGGTTAAAAATTCCAAACAGACGATGATGCGAAACTCGCGGTTCGGCAACATCCGCAAAACTTAACATAACGCGTTTTACGAGAGGGTTATAAACAATCTCATCGAACGTTGGGATAGAAGTGTCCACAAACTCGGGTCCTACATTCAAAAATAGAAAATTTCCTGCTCGTTAAAATGGCTATTTTAGTTTTTTTGTTCAACACCCGCTTTTCGAATAATAAACCCATATGCACTACTTTTTGACCGCCCCTCGTAGCAATTTGAACTTCTCTTTATAACAAGTTTTTGTTTTATGATATTCTAATTTTAAAGATATTTCGACGTATATAATAATACTAACGATGAAAAAACATTTCACTCCTTCAAATGCGGTAACTGCTTAATTTTAAATGAAGATCATCCCAAGATTCTGGATCTTATCCCCCCCCCTCCAAAAAAATGTGATGACATATATGGCCTTGAGGCAATCCCATAAATTTTCACCACATGAACGCCACCTGGGTTTTGATCCATGATTGCTGTTTTTTGTAAACATGTTGGGCGGTTCCCAGAACCCAGTTCCCCTCAACCATTCAAGCAGACGAGCACTCACTACCATGACCTAGTTTCGCAACTAAAGCATCCACACAGATTCCAGTTTTCACATCCTGAGAGTGATATTCCTGACATTGTTGGCACTACTAACTTCATAACCCTTAGGCTAAGCGCACAACTGGCGATTTTTTAATCGAGGCAACTAAAAAATTGAACCGCGCTCCATCCGTTGCGTGTCGGTGCGCTCTGGAGATTATTTTATCGCTCGCAGCTGCAATGGAATCAATGTTGTACTGCAAGTTTACAGCGAGTAATTTTTATTTTACAAGAATATGAAGAATGTTTCTAAACTTGAATCTTAGGAGCATACAATCGAGGAATTTTACACCGGACATTGCCGAACCGCTGCACGTACTGCACATACGGCACAACGTAAATGCGTGCGAATGTTTTCCGTACTACGGTTTGATGTAATGCGAGTGTTCTACTGGTAATAACACAAGCATATTTCATAAATGATAAAAAATCGTTAAATGACTGCATTAAATGGGGAAATGGCTTTTTTTTCACACGCGAGAGATATTGTGACGGGGTTAGCGTTGCCCGTGTCGCGGATCCGCGAATATTCCTCGTAGTATGTCGTTCGTGCCGGTTATCTCTGACGTCATAACCGGCGCAGAAATAATGCCATAAAACTGGCCAATATAATTTATCTTAAGTAGGAAGGATCTCAACGGGTGAATCCATTAGTCGCTAACTTTGCTCGGATTGTCACGCGTTCCGAGGCTGTCGGAGACGATGATGTGAAATTGCTCCATTTTGGAGATAAATTTCACAAAATTGATGACTGAATCGCTCGGAATATTTGTACGAGCTATTATATTCATTCGTATAAAACCCTGCGGCGCATTTTCTCGATAAGTGTCGATGTCTAATTTAATAATTAATTATTTGACAAAAAGTTGCTAACATTCTCAAGTGGTTGCGTATCGTAATAACGAGTGAGAATTTCTATTTTCAAAACAAAATGCATTTTTGAACCCGACTCCACGCGTATCACACTAACATAATTCATGAATAAATTGCTGCATAGTACATTTGTGAATAATTACTTTATTCATATAAACTTCTTGTACATTGGAAGCAAACATGTTCACGTTCAGAAGCCACAAAGAGAATGAATACAAAGGATAAGACAAAGAAGGTATCTGTGAGACCTTCTCCAAAGAGGTCCCAGTAAGCCATGACGTCAAGCATGGCGTCACCAGGCACGTCATGTGCCCCAGATAAGGGCTACTGCTGGGAGGCGTGTCCCTCCCCGTACATTAGCCCCAGGAGCAGGCAGGTGGCGCCTCAACGCCAACAATAATTTTTTTAGCGAGCACAAAAATGTATTTTTGTTGCATTTGGCGAAAATTTGTACGTCTCGACAATCTGGCAATCCAGTCTAAAGCCGCGTCTCCACTGCATTCAACATTACACATTGAACATAAAACAAGCACACAACATGCATACATACATTCAAGAGAAACCGGAAACATTGTATTCTTGAACATGTTGAAGAACGCTGACCTGTCTCCATCAAAATGTTCAAGAATCCATCAACAAACTCATCCAGTTAATGGCGCTTCTGCAAAAGGCTGTGTATGAGTCACGTGGTTGATCACGTGGTTTGGCTGAGCATGCGCAGTAAATTGCAACATTTTCCCC
>JAQGAE010004395.1:0-12873 GCA_034696685.1 Julus scandinavius | reverse complement strand
TCCTTTCACAAATATTGTGGTAATTAGTCGTGGCGGGTCCTTTAAAATGTAAGGATGGAACCTTAACATCCTTGAATTTTTTTAAACAAATTTCTTGGACACCTTGAATATGTAATATTTAATAAGGATCTTAAGATTTCATTTGAAGTTTTTATCATTAACTTAATTTCTAAAAACAGAAATTGACGAGTTCATGGTTTTGTGCACCTGTTCTTCTTCACATTTGATCTATACCTAGATTTTCTGATTGAGTTTGAATTTCCTCCATCATCACATCTTTCCTGGTTGTTTCCTCCTGGATTTTTGACATGTCTTGATTCACATTTTGGTTGACAATAGTCAGAACTTTCTTCCTATAAGTAATCCTGTTCATCGCTGACTTGAGATTACATTTTTTTATTTCCTTGCTGTGGTCTGATAACTTTAAAATGCTTTTCCAACCCTCATGTTCTATCTGTAGACATTTCTTTTCACCCTTTAGTAGTTGAAAACTAGAATTTTGCATGATAACATACAATACCTCAACCATGGGCAAATTTTTTAAAGTTCTCAAACTATATCTCAACCCTTTTGGCGCCTTTTAAGGTGATCCTATATGCTCATTGGACAGCATCCAAACTGTTACCATGACAACCACAAACATGATGCGGTTTTCAAAATGTGAACGCCATATTGGAACTCAAATCTTAAATTATCAATCACAAAATTTTATTCGAATTTGTGATCCAAGTCCATAATTTTGACACTTACAAAACAGAAAAAAATGACATATAGGCAGTGCTCCATGTTCAATTATAAAGAATCACAAAGTCCAACTACGGATATTGATGTTAGATCAGGAAAAAAAAACGTTTTAAGTACTTTGAATATAAAATCAAATCGTCATTATAATTTGGGGATTCTTTCTGTTCTGGCTACCATATTTTATAAGCACCAAATTGATTTTTATTCATTGCATCATGATTGTTAGTAGATGTGTTAGTTTTTTTTAAAAACGAGGTATTTTAGGAGTAATTATTTTTATATTGACCGATATTAAAACATGGGTAACTGGGAGCGTGACGGAGTGGAGGCGACGAGGGGTGACCCCACATTTTCGCTGTTCTGAATCATCTGCGTCGTGTTCTCCAACCCCATTTCGTTTGTCAGAATAGTTTGTTTTGCATTTTCCGTCACCGTCTGTGGATTAAACGAGTTTACACCGCACTTCAGCATGGTTCTCTTGTGCCAGAGCAGCGGCGCTTGTATCGAGGTGCTGAACGATGTAGCATTGTCCGAACTGGATGACGAGGTGATCTGCAGCGCGTTCGTTTGAGTTTGGTAACCGGTATCGTGGTTTTCTGCCGTAACAAAGTGGCTCCCGGGTTGGGAATAGCAACTGTTGTCTGGCGTGGTTTCCATGAAGGATGTCTTGAAGTCTGGATCATTTTCAATCAATTGCTCCATGTCTTCGTCGACGGGCTCTAAGACCGGGAATATAGATGCCCGACTCTTATGACCCATGTGTTGGTCCTCTTCTGGCGATCAGAGAAAGTAAAGATATTAGGAAATTTTATCATACCGTTGCAACAGAAAATTCACATGTATAGAACTGAACTAACCTGTAATTTGTTGTAGATACGATATCGAATTTGATGACTGTGATGTATCTAGCCGTTCATGGCATTCTATCATCGACTCCATATGGCACGTGGACATGAAACTCATGTCTGCATCGGATTCTTCTGAAAGTGAATCGATTAAGGGGTGATCCATAATTATATCACACTTTTTGCCTCTTTTTAACATTTGCTTTCATAAGACATAAATTGAATCTATACCTTCATCTATTTCATCCATTTGCCTGACCAGAATCCTGATCGGAGAAACCGTTGGCGAATTAATGGTCGGAGGCGTCAACGAAGCTCGCTGATGGCGGCCTGTGATTTCACTGAGAGGACTAGAAGCACACTGATCCTGAAACTGTTAAGAGACTGATATATCATACTTTTCACGTACTGTGAACAATTCGAATTTGCTTTCATTCTATTTACCGGTGTCTGAGGTAGGTTGTCGCTAAGTATTGACTCGTTTGCCATGGGGGAGACTGTTCTTTCTGTTGGTATCTGTGCAAGTTCTGCGCTACTGCTCACTGGAGGACTGCTCGGGTTCTCATCGTTAGCAAATAGTTTTCTTCTTAAAGATGACGTGCTCAGTACCTCCTTGGCATCAACCTCATCTTCTGACCGACTTGTCTCCTGAGCTTGGCTCTCGTTATACGTGTAATAGTTTGCTGTGAATTTTAAAAACGTGGTTGATGAAAGATTTCTTATCGAAAGAGATAAAGATGTGCTGATGAAAGGATTAGTTACCCAAGACAAGTCCCAAGTCGAAATTGTTAGGCAGTGCAAGTGTTGTTTGGCACGATGCTGAAATGATAACGAGAATCTTTTTAAAGCGTTACCAGATTTACAAACTATGCCAAATATAAAATCCAATGGCTGGATTTTTAACAGAAGAAAAAAATTCTTTTTGCATAAACAAGGAAGTTTGCCGTAAATCTGAGCTTACCGTCACGCTTAGTCTTTAAAGTTGGTCCCATACTGGAAACTTCTCTTTCGACTGTACAGTTTGAGATTTCTCTTTGAGAATTTTCTGAGTGATTGTTGGAGTCGGACCAAGGCGATGGAACGCAGGCAGTGTGGAAAAACCTGTTTATGGCATGTTGTAGCTTATCTTCCACTTCTTGGTCAAACCTATAAGCAGTAGGTAAGCAAGTTTGTTATTATTTTAGGAGCAGGATTCAGAATAGAATTTGGATTACAATTATTGATATGATCCAAAGAAAAACTTTTCTATGAATCTTTAGAGCTCCAAGGACAGTATAGGGAAGATAACCATGAGATATTGCTTAAAAATGTCACAGATGTTCAAAACGTTATACTTTGGAAATGGACTAGCTTCGGTTGGCACATCATCAAATTCACTCGGATAAAGGACAGCAACATTATCGATTCCCCAACTGAAGTTGCAGCCGTTGTCTTGTTGCTGGTGGAAAATACAAGGATTAAATTAAGAAGTTTTAAAAAACGAAATTCACAATTTGGAGTCATGTAGACTCGTGCCATCACTCACCCCATCTTTGCTAGGTGTGACTACTTTCGAGAAGACTGATGGACTGAACGAAGATAGATGCATCGTATCCACAAGATCCAACTCGAACGGATTGAAGGTGCGGGATTCCGTGCCAGTCTTCTTTGGGGTTTGATTTGCGGTCAGAGGGGTCGAATCGTTTCTGCCGAGACGCATGCTCTTGAGATCAGTCTCCAGCACTATGTTAGAGCACCCTACGGAGTCTATTAACTGTTGCACCCGAGGGGATCTTATATACCACTGCGGCGTAGAACCAGCATGACTAAAAACGCTACACACGTGCTCGCCAGTGCTGGAGCTGGAGCTGGAACTAGAACCAGAACTGCTACTGCCACTGCCACTGACTCGAACAGGAGTTCTATGACAGCCCCGCAGGCCCCGACCGACTCCGGCTCTGCTACGCCATGTCACTTGGATGACAGGACTGCAGTTGTTGCCACGCTTGGGGGTAACAACTGTCCTATGACATTCACTGTCAACACTGTCTTTGATGTCTTCTTCTTGACACGTATTGCTCATTTTCATTTAATCCGGCCTTTTGCTTTTTCTGCAGACTTCTGGCAATATACCTATATAAGCTGAAAACAAGGGAAAAAATATATCTCACCGTACGGATGATTGCACTTAATTGCATGCAAGAACCAATTAGAAGGGCCTTATGACTGAAAAACTTTGGTCTGACTTGTCCAGGAATATCTCAAGGATAATTTACTATAATGGCAGTAATCAAATTTCTAAAAAATCCTGAGTAGGGCAGTCTGAAGACTGTTAAAACTAGGAAGAATTGTTCTTTGAATGGTTCATGTACTAAATTTCAATCTTAGAATGAAGTAGGCCGAGAAAGGTAAGAAAGGAAAACATATTAGATTGTTTTAAGGTGTTAATAACCTTTTTTGTTCCGTGCTTTATGAATGTCCCTAATTTAAAAGGCCTGTTTTTCACACAAAACAGCGAGAAAATATTGAATTTTCAATGAAAATAATCTCATTCTGGTTCACGGAATATATAATTTGAAGCTTAGTAATGGCTAGGACATAAAAACAGTCAATATTTTTGTAAACTGATAGAAAGTTAGCGTAAATACGTAGACACTGATCTTACCTCCAACGTCTGTTATCCCAACGTGGATTTTAAACTTCAAAATCAAAAATTTCCGCCTATCACGTAACATGTTGACAGCGCCATCTAGTGACTAAAACTCGAAACTAAAATTCGAAGGGAAAAAATGGCCGACGCTAGACGACAGCAGATTATAGGAGCTAAAGAAACATTTGAAGGTATGTAATTTATACTGCAAACTATATTTGTATTGTTATATTACTTAAATTAATGGTTGAATGGATAATGTGTTCATGTTTCTACTTTATCTGGCGGTATCGGTTTGCAGAGGACGTTTTATAACTAACATGTTTGCGTCTGCTTTTTTCAGTTGTCCAAAACATATCAAAATTACTCAATACAGGACTAGATAATGAAGTTTTAGCCATTTGTCTGAAACTGCTTGAGGGTGGTGTTAATCCTGAGGCGTTGGCCAGTGTTATTAAGGATTTGAGAGAAGTACCTGCTAAGATGGAGGTAATTATCGGAGCTTTGACAGCTTCCATTTACAGGGTGTATACAAAATAGTTCACCATATCAAAGGTGTTTTTTAGCCTTAGGGGCCATTCAGGATGACCCCGAAATTCCTTCTAAAATGTACTCCCTCTCCCTTCCAACCTCTGTCCACATAGTGCCAATTTTAGCCCAGACTTTACCCTCTCATTGACGTCCTTAATTGTTTTTGAAAAGTAGGGATGATGGCCTGTAGTGAAATCAATATGTGGCCCAAAATCATATTATCATCTATTTATTTATATATATATTTATATATAAAGTAATGCGTATCTTAAACAAATATATTCATTATTGTGTACTTTCAGGCATCTAATGTTGTTTTGAGTGAGAATGGTCATCCTAAAACGTGAAGTACTTTGAGCTCTTAAATAACCTCACCTTCAATACAAATCATTTTTAATCCAGCGAGCGTTATGCAGACTGTACATGCTATATTACTGCTGTTTATTCCCTTGTTGTGTTCACTCTTGGACATGCTTTATTGTGGCACATGCCAACAAATGAGGTGAGGTGGTTTTTATCAAAAGGAGGCCAAAAATTAATTCTTAGAAGACCCTAGGAAACTAAGACAATTCAAAATGTAACGCCCAGCATCATCATTATATTGCACAAATTTTTCAATACGTTGATAAATACATATATATTGAGAAAGGCATTTAAAGCCCTGCCATTTGGTGCCAAGGGTGATCTCTCTTGAAGAATTCTCAATTTCACTTTATGATGTTAACGAATGACCTTGTATATACGTTTGATGTGAATTAAATTGTAAATGCAGCTCCTGAGGTGTATTAATTTGTGTAGGAACAAAATTGAATTATAAAACATGCTCAAAATGTTCTTCTGTAGCCTTTGCACAAGCCCTAAGATCAATCAAAGTTTTCTTAATTCGTAGTTTTGGATCTTCGAAATTATTAATCTTCGATTTGTAAACCTTTTCCTGGAGAACTCCTCAAATTGTGTAGTCTACTGGATTCAAGTCTGGATTGTTTGGTTGCCAGTGGTTGTGTTCGATGAACTGTGGCGTTTCCTGTTGCAGCCGTTCAACTGCTTCTCGAGCACGGCGAGCGGGCGCACTGTCTTCATGAAAAATTAAAAAATTTGAGATTTGTCGCATGTCCGGAACAAGTTTTTTTTTGTTCATACGCTTTTGTTCTATGCAAGTGCCAAATTTCATTTAAATAGAAGCATTTTTCACGAAGTTGTGATTTTTTTATTGGGTTTTACTTTTTTGTGACTCACAGTGAATGGTTTTTAGTCTGTGTCAGGTATTTTATGCACGATCCTTAACTGATAAAGCTAGACGAGCCCAATGGGTTTCCGTAGATTTTTTGAACCAAATCATCCGTTGTCAGTTGCACATTTTTGAAAATACCAATCTACGTTCAGTATCTGAGATAAGAAATGAAAAAAGTAATTTTAATAGCTTTGATGTACTATAAATTCCATGTTATTACATAAATTGTGCCATTTTGGACGGATATGTAACTTGTTTTGAATTTATGGACGCGCCGGTTGACGAGCCCATTAAGCTTCCGTAGAAATTTCGAACCAAATCACCTGAGTCTGTTACAAATTTTTGAACTTATTATTTCGTCCTGTTAATTTTTGTATTAACATTATGAAGATGTTAAGTCTTTCAATTAAATCAGGATGGAATTTGTTGGTAAGTAGTTTTGGAATTCCGCAATTCAAATATATTGCTCCTCAGCATTTTTTAAACCTTTGATTAGAGTTGAATTGAACCTTCGATTCAACATTTTGCGCTAATTATTCGAAATTAATGATCTTAATTTTACTTTTCAGACTTCTATAAAAAGTTCACAGTGTGCATTTAAGAACCATTTTCATTCAACTTTAGTACCGATTGTTATTGAACAAACTGGACGTGGGGAAAGAGCTTATGATATCTTTTCAAGATTGCTCAAAGAAAGAATTATTTGTGTAATGGGACCTGTAAGTGGATACATATATATCTAGTCATGGACATTAGTGACAACATTTTATTGCCCTATAACACAGATTGCTTTGTTTTATTCAATCGTTTTCAGATCAACGACGATTTATCTAGTTTAGTCGTGGCACAACTATTATTCCTCCAGTCCGAAAGTAGCAAAAAACCTGTCCACATGTACATCAATAGCCCCGGTGGGTCAGTTACAGCTGGCTTGGGAATTTACGATACCATGCAGTATGTCCTGCCCCCAATTTCAACGTGGTGTGTTGGACAAGCGTGTAGCATGGCTAGTCTCCTGCTCTGCGCTGGTACCCAGGGAATGAGGCATTCGCTACCAAATGCAAGGATCATGATTCATCAGCCCTCTGGACATGCTCAGGCAAGTAGACATAGCAAAGTGGGGTTACAGCCCTATCCCTTTCAATGGGTGCATTTCCAAAGACACTCACAGTCAAACAAAAAAAGATTAAATACAAATAAAAATTGTTTAAAATAACTTAATAAATCAGCAAGGGCTTTGCTTGTCATTTTTCATTTTAATTAAAATAGCGGATTTTTTAGAATTAAATTATTATTTGAATTTTTGCACTCTCAACTTGCCTATCTCATGCTGCCACCTGTTGACAGCATGTCCAAAATAACGGACATTTTTCAAACTTGTATATTAATTTTTAAAAAATCTACCATTTCAAAGTGAAAAACGACGAATTCGTCTAGTAACTAGTATCTAGTAACTGCATTCACACTGCAAGGTTTTACCTACATTTTTTTCCAGGGACAAGCTACAGATATCCAAATACAAGCAGAAGAAATTCTGAATTTAAAGAAACAGATTAACAATTTGTATGTTAGACATACTGGTCAACTACTAGAGAAAATAGGTATGAAACATCCACTATTTGTATTAAATATAAATTTGTTCTCCAATGGTTTTTAAGGGCGTTGAAGGGTGTCAAATTCATATTCAACGTTTCTTATTCCTTATCATTCCATTATTTTTGACATTAAGAATTCAGTTTTTTGGAATTTGTATAATTATATTAATTTAATCATAATTGCATTATTTAATTCAGAGAGCAGCATGGAACGTGATAGATTCATGAATCCTACAGCAGCAAAAGAATTTGGACTGATAGACAAAATTCTAGAGCAGCCACCAAAGCCTGCTGAAAAAGGCGAAGAAGTAAGGAGTAGTCCAGAGGAAGACAGACAGGTGGGAGGAAGTTAAGGACTGCTATTTGTGGGCTCAAACAAATTTAGAAATAAAATAATAATGAAAAGTTTGTTTCATGTCTCCATGAAATTTAGGGATAAATCCATGTCTTGGCTTCAGGACCATGGAATGTCCGTTCTAAGGACCGATTTGTCTCTGCATTAATTATTCAAGCTTCTTGTAAGATTAACAATTTTATAATCCCTGTGTATGATACCTGTGATAAAAATATATTTGCAAAATAATATAAGTTGTATAATTTGACAAGTTGTTGAAATGCATAGGCTAATTGCTTTTGAATTTTTGTTAAAATTTGGTACTAAAATTAAATCTTATTTTTATCCCATTTTCGAGGGTGGGAAAAATTCCCTGGTGACTCCTTTAGATGAGTTTAAAACGAGGTGCCATTGCTAAAGACTTCTTGGTAATGGGGGAGTGGAATTTCCCCCTCGATTCTAAGATGCGAGGGGGAATTCACTCCTCCGTCGAGGTTTTTGGGGCTCTTTCACTTGGGGAAACATTCCCCAAGTGACTACTTCTTTGGATGAGATTTTAAACTTGGGTACCATTGCTCCCTACACGTTGAAATACCCTGGGAGGAGGGGGCATCCGGTGGACCCCCTCTCTGGTATGTGGACACCATGTGGACGAGAGGGGGGAGGGAAGAAAGCCATTTTGGACGTCCAATGATGGTGTTTTTCAGATTTTGGTTTTTCTGTTTAATTGAGTTTTAAAGGTCAGTGAAAGGGAAGAGACACCAGAAGAAATGTGTCTTTAGTTTCCAATGCACTTGAAGTTTTAAAACCTCGGAGAAGTCGGAAATTATGCTAAAATTTGTGTCAGACACCTTGAATTTCCCTTCGACGTCACGAAATTTCAGGTAATCAGAAAAATTTAGAAAATTTTGTGGAGTTAGTAGCGAGATGTCGATGGGTGTTTGGAAATGTATAGGATGGGCCTTTGTATGTTCCAACAAATGTTCTACACGCCCAACTGGACTATAATGAACACCTTATGGACGAGGGGTAGAAGGGTGGTGGGGGTAGAAAGCAAATTTTTGAAGGAATTTTTGTACCGTCCTTTTTGAATGTCCCCTAAATTTTATACATGTTGTGGTTTTTGTTTACGACCAGTGCATTGTGGGTATTCTGTGTATAGTTTCCACGTGACAAAAGTTAGCCAAAATTCCAAAATGGCTTCCGGGTTGGTGACCGTGTTTGCGCGAAGACTAGTGAAAATTTAAGTTTCTTGTCGAAAATGAGTAAAAAGACAGTCTCTATTTGGCACGTTTGATATTCGGAAGATTGTCGACCATGTATTTTCCGGTCGGCTGGCCCAAAATCTTAAATATCCCGCAAGAGGAGAGGGAAAATATTCGCAACATTGTATGCAACAGAGATCGAATTCTTTTTGCTTTTGTTACGGATGACTCCATCGGTATTTGGTATGTCAAAGTAAGTGAATTTTGATTAACTAGGGTTCTATATCTCTTGGTTTCGTTTCCCAGTTTTGTGATAACATGTTTAGTCTTCATACGAGACTAAATTATTCCTAATATCGTTGTGGAACCCTCCATACCAGTTTTAAATGCCCGACTAGGACGAAATGGAAATCCATCATATTCAAATTTCAAAATATTTATTATACATGATCTAAATAAGATTGTTTAGCTTCCAGACTACGGATTAGTTGCCGTATTTGTACATCGTCAACGCAGAAGGCATAAGTCGACTTGGTATCTGTTGACCTTCACATAGACAAGCTAACTATATACTAATTAAAATGTTTTCTAGCATTGGTAGTTAAATAAGCCTTTAGCAACTATAGGCGCCACTAATAACATGTCCTTCGTGGCGAAAAATTGTCCAATTTTTTGTTGTTGTATACCCATGGTTTGAGCCACTACTCCGAACTTTTGACATATTACGTGTTGTGTAATTTTTATAAATATATACCGGTTTAAATACTGGCTTCATACCAACATTCATGTACACACTAATGAAGTTTTTAGTTCCACTACAGAAATTAAATGGCCTGTAACATATCTTTTTAATTTATGGTAATAGTTTGATTTGAAGATTGTTAATGTCATCATTTTTTGCATAGAGGTACTTGTGAGTTGTGAAAGCACTTTTTGAGTATACTCCCAAATGCAAGAAGTCAGTGTCTGCCTAGATTTCAATTCTTGTTCCAGATTTGCTTAAACTCATGATATTTGTAAAATTATGGGACCTGAATTCCGTGAATTCTCTTATCGTAGACTACCCACTTGTTTTTTAGCCCTAGAAAAAAAATCTATCACATTTTCGTACACTATGTTAAAATTCAGGGAAAGTCTGAGATGATTTTATCTGGGATTTTGCATCTATTGAAAAGGTGTCGATTTATACAATCTTGCTAAATGTGGTTAGTCAGCAACACTTGAGAGTTTGCCTGTTAAGCTGTTATATGGTATCTGCGAATTAAAACTTAGTTTTAACGCCCTCTTCATGGGTGATTTAACTTTGGCCAGGCTTCCCTCTTTATAATTCCTTAATTATATGCTAGAGATTAGAGTCTATCATCACTTTGCTCTCGTTTTCCCCTCTGGATGATCCTCTTGGTCCTCTTTTGTTTTCGTTATGACCTATTTATTTCTGTTACTGATGTGTGTCCAATTACTTCTCCCTCCATTGTAGTGACTGCTTTATTTTCCTTAATATGACCCCCTAGGGATAATAATTTTTCAACTTTCTCAGGTTGGGGTTCCATTCAAGAGTTCATTTTCAAGGGAGGAAGTGCTTTTTTTAAAAAAATAATATACCAAAAGTTCAACGTGCATTTATATTTTTCAGTGAAACGGATATGACTTTTTTTTGGTTGCTAATAATGAAAGAGCAAGGTACACTGATTAGATGATTGGATTTGGAAATTTCGTTTATCGAAACTTATTGATGACACCCGTGATGAGAACTAAAAGTTAAACATTTTAATTTGTGGTGCCCTATGTGAGTTGCAGTTGGGGAGTTTCTAGGAGTTTTCACAGTTTAAAGTTTTTAACCCTTTTTATTTCATGTTTTATCAGACACTGTATGTGTCGAAAGTTTGTCCTTCAAGTTGTGTTAAACAAGGGCTTATTTTGACCTTATAGCACACTATTCTGTTTTGATATCAAATATTGACTCAGAGTGGCAACTTAAAAAAAATATATATGTATCATTATGAAACTGATGTGAATTTATCGTCCTGTTTGCCAACTCTTGTTGGTTTAGCTTGTGACGTTAAAGTTGGGAATTTTGACCGTGGGCTTAACGTCCTTTTTGTAACACAGCAAACCTACTCTTTTCATGGGTAGAAAAGCTGAATTAATAGATCGCATTGATCAAAATGTCATTGTAGGTAGAAACAGTTTCGTTATATACAAAAGATCATGAAATGATGACGTCAAAGATTGTTTTCTAAACACCTTGGCTACTATTCAAAACACGTGCTTGCACAACAAGACAGTAAGCTGACAAAGCGCCATGGGCATGCTGTAGTAAGCCTATATTTTTTTTTAGAATAGTCTGGTAGCTCAAGTCTAAAATTACAGGCCCATTGCTGTTTCTGGATTTGTGCCTCTATATAGTAGTAAAATCTGTAACATTCCTCTAGAACACAAATCTACCCATTACCGGCCCATTGCTGTTAGTTTACTTATTCCTCTAGTAGTCTAGTCTACATTTTCACCAGCTGGCAGTTGGCATTCCTTCCATACCTTGTTAATTTATATATTTGAATCAAACTAGTAGTGACAGCTGTGATATATTTGAAACAGCATTTTATTTCAGCTTCAATTTATCAATGGAATAAAATTAATGGTCTTTTATTGTGTTGCTGGTAAATTATTAATCTACGTTTAGCAGGTGTGCATGAAACAAGTCTTGGTGCACCAAAGCGTATAGTTGGAATTTTCGTGTTACAAGTGAATTGGTGGTATTTAGAAATAAATATGGGTCAAGTTTGGTTCCATGTTGCTAATCTGTCTGTTTGCATTGAATACTTCAGCTGTGAACTATTCAACTACATACCAAGTATTCGGCGAAATATTGATTTCATGGCCTTTGGTTTGGTTTTCACCTATTAACTTTCTTGGATTTAGATGTAGATAACTACAGAATTTTCATATCAGTCGGTGTGTACGTGTACAGTAAGAATAATTGAGACTATACACTGAGTTTTGAAACACGTTTGAGGCCACTGCTTGGAATGTCAAAGGAAAGAGTTATGTGGATAAGTTGACTTTGCAGAAACATTGGAATACCACCCTTAGGAATGCTGACCCAGAAATTTTAGCAGACCTCCCTCGGTGGTCTCCAGACTCTCCCCTCGCTAGGTGGCCCTGCCTTGTGTGAAATGAAAGGGTCTAATATTCTACTCTGATATTTGAGATGAAGGACCAGTATGCAGATTTGTTTATGATGAAGTCATGTGACCTTTAATTTCTTTCAGTGGCATGGGAAGATGGGATCAAAACAGATTGACAGATTCAGATTATAAAGATGCCCAATGAGTCAATTACTTGTCTGCTGGAAGGGTGGATGATATGCGGGGTACAGGGCAAAATACCCAAATTAGGGCCCCTTCACCATCCTCCACTACCCAAATTTGCACGCTCCCCCCATTCCTCCACTACCCAAATTTGCACCCTTCCACCCCCATTCTCAACTACTTAAATTTGCACCCATCCCCCATTCTCCACTACAAAATTTGCGCCCTTCCCCACTACCCAAATTTGCACCCTTCATTCTCCACTACCCAAATTTGCACCCTTCATTCTCCACTACCCAAATTTGCACCCTTCATTCTCCACTACCCAAATTTTCACCCTTCATTCTCCACTACCCAAATTTGCACCCTTCTCCCATTCTCCGCTACTTAAATTTGCACCCATCCCCCATTCTCCACTACCCAAATTTGCGCCGTTCCCTTCCCCCCACTC
>JAQGAE010004394.1:0-12875 GCA_034696685.1 Julus scandinavius | reverse complement strand
TTTGTTTTGCTTTGAATCTGTAGGCACTCCAATGTCATTCTTCATTCATGTGGGACAATTCCTTCACCTATGATAATGGTTCGCAATGTATATTTTGAAATATCATTTCCAAGATGTAGCTATGTTAGTGCACAGTTGACCAGACAAGTTCTAAGCAAGGTGAAAAAAGTTAGTAAAAATGGTTATTGGTGCTTTACCAGAAAGAGTAACATATCCAAGGTAAAAGCTTGTCACATGACATTGATAATTATTTATTTTTCTTTTGTATTCATCTGTACGCACTCCAATTTCATATTTCATTCATTTATGACGATTCCTACACGCATTGCTCGTTAACATAAAATACATGTTCGTTATCATTTTATTTGTAAAATGAGAAAAGGTTGGTTATTGTTAAGAAAGTGTCTTACTATTTGCTTTCAAATTGTAATTTCTTTATTGTAGACGGCTCTGAAGCCGGGTCTTCCCCCACAAGTACATTGTACGTAAGTACACGTTTTTGCAAATATGTGCAAAGCAGTTTGCCCTCCGGGTTCGTTTCAGCATTGAAGACATTTAAGATGTTCGAAATGTTTTAAAATTGGAGTATTTACAAAATTGCGGCTGAAACAAACCCGGAGGGTGAGGTGTTTTGCATATGTTTGTAACAACGTGTGCTTTAATACAATATACGCCTTCGTGAAGACCTGGCTTCAGCATTCCAACTGTCTTTGTAAATATGTAAATAACATCTTCGATACAATTACGTTCCATTAATCATAACATATGCAAATATATAGAATAAAAAAAATGTCAAAGTTATATAAAATTCCCTTTATTTTCCAATTGATTGCATGGTTTTTCAGTATTGGATTCCTTTTAAAAAGCAGTAGCAGTAAAAAAAAGAAGCGAAAGGTAAGTGGGGATGTTTTTTTATGTCAAAAAAAATTATTTCAGAATAAATGAACAGGTATTTAAAATTACTTAAATAACAGTGTTTTAATGGCTTACAAAATGACCGATATAGTAAAATATAGGTTACGTTCTCATAAACATAAAACGTCCACAAATGGTTTCCAAAAAGACGTTTTCTAGGGTGGACACTTAAACTCAGATGTTAACGTGTTTGGAAAATGTTTTGTCAACCTGTGGCCTATGGTTGACAAAACGTTTTGTTGCCGTGCTTTTCACCGATGTGTGCTGACTGGGTGCAACCACTGTTATTCTTATTAATGACGATCCATTGTAATTGCAGAGACCACGATTAGTAAGGAAGAAGAACGCCCAGATACAGGATTCATTGGTGTAAGTATGTACTTTTAATTGTCATAATTAACATAACTCACAGTGTCGGCATGTTGTTAAGAAAAACAATGCACTTAGAATCACCAATAAAGAATCCATCACCTGTAACGAAGGGCCAGACACCCAGACAGGTCGGTGGCCAAACAAAAAGTGACCGGCCAGATTAAACAACCAAACATGGCCGACCAAACTGGTGTGACCAGGAAAAAGGTCCACCATTTTCTGGGCTGATAAGGAAAGTTAATTTATGGAGGGAAGAAAAAATCCCTCGTGAACCAGATCAATTATAATTATTGATTTGCCCAAAATATTTAATCATCACCCCTCCTCTTTTAAATTATTCAGGGACAAAACCTAGGAGCGGCACTTCATCACATCTTTTAAAAGGTAAATTAATTCGTTATATCAAGAATATATATATATATATAGGCTATATAAAACACATAAGCGTTAAAAACAAGGTTAATAAATATACATATGGCGCGGAAACCGAACAACACAACCTTCAACTGGGCATCCCGCCTCGAAAAATAGTGGCGTTAAGGGCCAAAAAGCGGCAAACATTAACAACTCAATGGGCCGGAAAAACTTCCAACGATGGGCGCCCCGCAAAGAACCTCTCGCAGTGGGTGTGCCGGGAAAAACCTCTGGCGGTGGACGCGCTTTCCAAAAACACGCGTGCGCGTCCCATCACGCAATCAATTCGTGGTAAGCAGCACACGGTTGGCTGGCGCATTAAGCCAATGGTGACGGGCCACCGTCAAAACCTATGGCGGACGAAGCGATCTGTCCCGATTAATTGTCCTCACGTCGGGAATGGAAACCGTCCAACCACGACTCGAGGCAGACAGAAAATTTAGTCCGTCGAAAACAATTGGCCGTCCTACGCTTTAACCCATGGAAAAGAAATCGAGGATGTCCCCGGACTCACCCATTCCAATGACCGCCATGTTCTGGTTCGTTGATCCATTTCGGTAACCATGGTAACCTAACCACGCTCTGCTACCAATGGGCGCGTTCATAGACACTAACCGGGAAGTAATTAGTTAGTAGCAGGATAAACTCCCGGGTAGAATGGCTGTGAACGCTGTGGGAACACTACCGGGATTTTCGACTGCATATTGTCTGCTGGAGGTCTAAAATGCAGTTTCCCGCCTAGCTGATTGATAATTCGTCTGCTTGGCCCATACAAATTATCCCAAACACATTTTGTGAAGCCGTTTTGTATTCCACCATTTTTAAGTGATCATTAGTGATCAGCGATTTTTTGTGGGGAGAAAAAGATCCCAGGAAAGACTCATCGGGGACTTACCAGAGCGTTCAGGGAAGTGGTTAGTGATCAATCACTTCCCAGGTAGTGTCTCTGAGCACACCCATTATTAGCAAATTCAGCAGATGTTAGTCGGCAGAAACATCAACACAAAAATAATAAGGTTGTCTTCCGATTTATTTCCATCTAAGATACGACTTTCTTTTCACAGGAGCTACACACCAGAATGTCCACCCACATGTATGCCACATAGTCAACAACAAAAATGCAAGATGGCTGACAAAAAAAACCATGCTCCTACAGTGGCGCCATCTGGGCCACTCAACCATATCTCAATAAACAGGGGGAAAGGTATAAATCCTATAAATTCCCATTAACAATTAGTTAATTATCCAAACTAATCATTTGTGTTTTTTTTTCCAATTTCAGGTATTTTCCAGGACGTCCTTCCGGGAAGGACAGGCACCAGGCCAACGAGGTAAGCTACCCCTAAGATTAAAATAAATAATATAATTCCCCAGGATGCGCCATGCTGTTGAGGGGTGGCGCAACCTAAGTTTAATTAAATATTTAAGGGTAACTTACCTGGGTTACCTGGTCGCTGTCCTGTCCTGGTTATGTCGCCCAGAAAATAGCCTGAAATTAAAAGGAACAATTAATTAGTTAATAATTGGTTAAATGTTAATGATAATTTTAACTAACCTTTCCTTCCCCCCCACTTACCATCGTTAAGTTGGAGTTGCCCAAGTGGTGCCACTGCTGTGGTTTGGTTTTTTCCGATCGCCATCTTGTTTTTTTGTGGTTTGTTGTTTGGTGCGTTTTGCCATGGGCACATGTTCTTGGTCAGCTCCTGAAATGGAAAGGAATAAACGGATGAAAAATGGAATCTGAGGTTTGTGAGTTTTTGTTTTAAATCGCATCCACGTCTCTAACTGCTAAGATGGTAGCAAAGCATGGTTTTTGACCGAGTTTTTCGTTTTTCGTCTTCCTCAACATGGCAGACGGGTCATCTATAGTGTTTTTTGTTGTGATTGGGGCCTTGATGGCCCATCCCGCCTGCCGCGGTTCTCAATTGGAGGCCGCCCCATCAGCCCCGCAATTCTTGTTGGCCGTTTAGCGAGACATCCCGGGATTGGATGTGTGGGTGTTGCCCTAACTATCGCTGTGTTCTTGGCGACCATGCCTGTTACTGGTCTTTTTTGATATCCCATTGAAGGCCGCCTAACCAACGAAATTCTGAGGCCGATCGCCATCGCCATTCCGATGAGTTTTGGGTTCAATAGTTGGTGTTTCGTTGTGTCCGCCGCCATTGGTGGACGTGCCCGCCATCCGTTATTTTTCCGCCACTTGCCATTCATGTTTGTGTGGGACCACTCTTTCAACGGACGCCATTCGACGGCCTGTGTTTTGGCATTCGCCGTCTTTGGTCCTCGTGTTATTGGCCAGTCGGGTAATCAGCAATCACCCAATCGCAGGCCTTGTGTTTTGGGGCAATCTGCTTCGCATAGCAACTTTTCCCCCACAAGAACAAAGCAGCCGGAAGGCAACAACATGATGACTTCCGCCGCGTTCGAACACGATTCTAGGCGGTATGGAACGTTTCCCACGCCGGGAATAAATGAATGCGTTTCTTATGTATTTTGTGGATTGTTTGACATCATGTTGGATATTCTCGTGTTTGCCTTATAAAAGCGCAAATGGTTACTGAGGTCTGTGAATTTTTCTTTTAAATCGCATCCACAGCTCTAATTGCTAAGATGGTAGCAGAGCATGGTTTTTGACAGAGTTTTTCGTTTTTCGTCTGCCTAAAAATGGTGGACGGGTCAACTATAGTGTTTTTTGTTGTGATTGGGGCCTTAATGGCCAATCCCGCCTGCCTCGTTATTTGAATGATTCGTTAATTTAAATCCAGTATATAAATGTGGTTGTGTTTCTCCTTAAAATACGAGGGCGGCAATCCTTTGGGGAAATCGGTTTTGGGTCTGGGTAGATCACGTATGCTTCTTAAGTACGAGTCTATTGCCTTATTTAAGTGTCTAATTTCCGTGATTGTTCCTGACACTCCTTTTTCAGATTGAGCTCAGGAGGCCATCTTCAGGAACCAGGACAGACATCAGGTGACGCAGGTTTGGGTTTTTGTTGGCCTTTATTCCTTGGATTTTTGGGTGGTTTGGGTTATCCTCCATTCTAAAACAGAGGCTGGAAGGTCGGGGTTCTTTTGGATTTCTTCTTTAATGATGTTATTCGTTGCGGTTTTTTAAGAACCGAAGTCTCATCGTGACGTGTTGGGACGTGTGTAACTCCTTGGAAATTCCAAATCTGCACCAAACACTACCAGTAAAAATGGCTGACGGATACGACTTCTCGCTCCCTTCTGCAAATAGGTCGCCGAGTATAACTATGCAACCTGGAGGAAGGAGCTAGAAGTCGCATTAATGTACCACTCCCTCCTGCGGTTTATGAGCAAGGATTGCAAGGATCCCGATAAGGCTGCTGACCAGGCCGATCGGGAGAGGTTCGAAGACAGGTGCCAAAAGGCTTTCTCAATTATTTTCTTTTTGGTCCATACTCGGATTAGGGAGATGCACTTCCAGGGGTTCACTGGAACCCGGTGTTGGGAGGTGTTGGCTCATATTCAACATACTTATTAGCAAGCAACACGGGAGAGGATCTGGCCGTTGCGATGCCAGTTCAAATCCCTATGGATAGGACATCTTGAGTCCATCGAGAGCTACATTGCCTAGGTGGAGCGTGTAGCTCTCCAATTGGAAGAAGCGGGTCGCCGGGTCGATGACATGGACTTGGCGTTCCAGATGCTAATGGAACTTCCTCAGAGTTTTGATCTGAAAATCAAGCTCCTCCATACTTGGCCTGTCACAGACTTCGTCAACGCAGCCCTTATTGCTGATGCCAACAGCATCAGATATACCCGGAAGGCGGGCGCAGCCGGATTAGCAGGGAGTGCCGGGAGCGCCGGGAGCAATGTCCTTGCTTTCTTCCATGGTGCAACATCAACGCCGCCAGGAAAAGCACCAACCAGACCGACTGAGACCCAGACCTGTTCCCATTGCGGGAAAAGAGGGCATCTTCGAAAGACTTGCCAGGTTAACCTCAAGTCGGGCGGACAGGGTGCCATACCCAAGATGACTCCTTATGTGCCGATGCAGCTTTTATCCACAGGCCCTGCAGCGCAGCAGGCACAGAAGCCTAAAAGGGCAATTGGCTAGCGGAAGGGGAAGAAAGGAACTAGCTCTGGGGGCAAGTCAAGGGGAATCACCGACAACGTGACTATTCCTGGGGAATAGGCAGGTTTTGACATCCTCGTTGATGCACTAACTGCTGACAAGGGTGACGATGAGCGGTAGACTTGGGATTCCGGCGCGGGCGTGAGCATATGTCATGATTGCTGCGGGTTCACGTAGTACCAGGAAACAACCCTCATCAATATGTACTATTATTCGGGCACATTCAGAATTGTCGGAAAGAGTTCTGTCATGTTTTCTTTCGAAGTGAACGGCCAAAAGCGTCTCACTGCCATCCGTGATTTCGCATATGCTCCGTCAGGAAGGAGAAATCTCTTGTCAGCCTCTCAGATTTGCATATCGGAAGGCTGTACCTGGAAGGGATCAGCTGACAAAATTCATGTTTTCGATTAGAAGAGTCCAAATTCTAGATTTTAAAAGGGAAGACCGTCTGTATCATGTGACAGCGGTGCGTCGACCCAACTTGGGCAAGAAATTGTTGCAGCTAATGTCGGTGTCAGCCACTGATGGTTTGGTCCAATCTTCGAATTTGAAATTGTGGCATCTGAGACTTGGCCACATAAGTCAGGACACGATCCTGCAAATGTCAAGGTCTCAGCATTTTCATGGTCTGCAGAAGTTGAGAGATAGAACACAAAACTGTAAGGCGTGTTTTGAGTGTAAAATGCATCGACCAACCCACCTGGCACAGGATAAAATCTATTTGAAGGCACCCCTGGAACTGATCCATGCTGACGAGTGGAGGCCGCTTGCTTTTTGTACTGTGTACAGGCTGTCGGTACTATCTGGCACTGATCGACGATTATTCGAGTTGGTGCAAAGTGTATCCCCTGCAACGCAAGGACCATGTCATGGATAGTATCTCCAGTTACATCGCAATAATGGAGAACCAGACTGGTCATAAGGTAAAGGCCATAAAGACCGACAACGGGAGAGAATTTTGCTCCAAACCATTTGAAAAATTCTATGCGGGGAGGGGAATTAGACATCTGGCACCATGTCTACTCTCCACATATGAATGGGGTAGCTGAACGGTTTAATCAGATTGCCGTTCAAGCTATTAGTCATGTTACGCGACTCCAGTTTGAGCAAGAAGTTTTGGGCAGAATTGCTTATATCTTTACCTACCTTAAGAACAGACTGCCTCAACGAATACTCAGCATGGTTTCTCTTTATGAGTGGCTTAAGGGGTATATGCTGAACCTTAGCCACGTCCGATCCGTGGGTAGCAAGGTCTATGGCTTTGTCCCTCAGGATCAACGGAAGGGGAAACTCGACGACTTCCGTTAGTGGGATCCTTATCGGCTATGCTCGAACGACGAAGGGTACCGCTTCTTCAACCTGTAACTACGCCGCATTTTCGAGTACAGTCAGGTTAAGGTTGATGAGGCAATTATGAGGACCGATCCCAACGATCACTGTACAGGACAAATTTCCTTACCAGAACTCGGACAGGAAGCTCCGGACAAATTTCTTGCCGAGGCCCCCAAGGCCGGCGTTCCTACCATGGAGGCACCCACGATTTTGTTAGTAACTCGTGATCCGCGATTGTGGAGTCCTCCAAATGGAGACGGGTTACTAAACCCAACCCAGACAGATGGGGTAACGTGCTGATGTATACTACTTCCTGGGAGGAAAGCGTTTTTATTCCACCAATAAGATCAACACGTACTGCAGGGACAGCAAGGTTGAAAATGATCATGACTTTGACTTCTCCCCACATTACACATTTTAGGGGGAGTTCAAAATTGGTCTGACAGACGAGGGGACTGAGGATCAGACAAAGGAATCCAAAGCTTCGAACAAGCGGGTTTCTGTATTTTGAGGAAATAGGAGTAAGGCTGAGGTGAACGTCGTGGATTCAGATCCAACCGTGGTTTGGTGGTGCAATTTTGGCCCTGGATTCCGATAAATGGCTGGACAATATGGAGGACGAGTTGCATGTCCTCAAAAAGAGCAAGGTCTATGAGTATGTACCACCTCAGGAAGGACAAGGTCCTAAGCTGCAGGTGGGTGTTTACCCATAAGCGGGACTCGAAGGGCGTCGTGGTCAGACACTGGGCCCGTCTTGTTGCTAAAGGGTTTCAGCAACGGAAGGGTTTAGACTTCACGGATGTGTACAATCCCATAATTAATTTCACGCGCGTCCGTGTCGCCTTCCTTCTGCTTGTAGTGTTCGGGGGTTAGCTATATTGCCACCTCGACGTCAAGTGTGCATTTTTGTATGGCACACTTGATAAACCTACCCTGATGGAACATCCACCGGGGGCAACCCGAACCGACGGATGTGTCTGGCGCCAGAATAAGTCATTGTATGGCATCCACAAAACAGGTAGATGCTGTTGGGGAACCTTGATCGAGGAACTGCAACAGCAGGACTTCATACCGTTTGACAGTGTCGAATGCGTTTATCGGCTATGGTGGGATGCCCAGGTCATGGTGTACGTGGACAACTTGTTGGTCCTGGGAAGGGACGACAAAGCGATTGACAAAGTCAATGATCTCAAAGATCTAGGACCGGTGACGACTTTCCTGGAAATTAACTTCCGACAGGACGATGACAGAAATATCATCATGGACCAGAAGCCATATATTGATGCCTTCAGCCAGAAACTGAACATTATCCCTGCACGACGTGTGAAGTAGCCTCTTTGAGTAGGAACGGTCTCCTCTCGTGAATTCATGAGTAACGAGGAAGAGGCGATTCCATATCCAAATCAGATTGTAATAGACTCATTGCTATACGTAGCCAGGATATGGCGACCAGACATCTTGGTCGCCGTTAATGCTTTAGCAAAGTTCAGTAGTTCGCCGTCTTTACAGGCCCGTCATCAGGTGGAGAACTTAATCAACTACTTACGACATAGTAAAAATAAAGGTCTAGTTCTCTTTAAGAGTCATGATGTCTTTGTCCGGGCGTTCACTGATGCATCCTAGGGGTCCGACGTGGATACGAGTCGCTCGGTCTCATGGATATTGCTTATTGGCCGTTCCCTGATGTGCTGGAGATCTTCACGTCAGACCATTATAGCTTAATCGACAATGGAGACCGAGATCATGGCCTCGGTTGATCTGTTGAAGGAGCTACTTTAGTTGTGCAAGTTCTTGGAGGAGGCATATCCCTTTCTGCCTGACGGCATCCAGGAACCAACCTTATTCCTCGATAACGAGTCGGCGATTCACGCGATAAGAAACTAGGTCGAGAATAGCACGACCAAATATTTCGTGATGAAACTTCGGTTCATCAGAGACCATTTTCAGAAAGGGGTTTTCAAAATTTGCTTCGTGGGTACCAAGTTCAATTTTGCAGACTTGCTCACAAAGCCCCTTTCGGCCAGCAGGATAGCCGCATTGACTCCATACCTCTGTGACTAAACCCCGTAACTTTGAGTGAGGTCTCGCCACAGGGAGATTGTTGTTTGGGGGTGGTGCGACCTATAGTTTAATTAAATATTAAAAGGGTGACTTACCTGGGTTACCTGGTCGCTGTCCTGTCCTGGTGACGTCACCTGGAAAATAGCCTGAAAGAAAAAGGAACAATTAATTAGTTAATAATTGGTTAAATGTTAATGATAATTTTAACTAACCTTTTCCCCACTAACCATCGTTAAGTTAAAGTGGCCCAGGTGGTGCCACTTTTAGGGTTTGGTTTTTTTCCAATCGCTATCTTGTTTTTTGTGGTTTGTTGTTATGGTGCTTTTTGCAATGGGCACATGTTCTTGGTCAGCTCCTGAAATAAAAAGGAATAAACGGGGAAAAAAATGTAATCTGACGTCTGTGAGTTTTTTTTAAATCGCATCCACAGCTCTAATTGCTAAGACGCCAACCCAGAACATATAACCTGAGCTCGAAAACCGAACTGTAAAGGGGACCGGGTGTGCCGAACGGCGTGGATGACCCACCCGGTGACAATCTTTTATAATGTTTTCCCGAGAATACAGAGCAGACCAATAGGGCAATAGAACTACAACTGGGAGTAGTCGTTCCGCTGGGGTTTGGGGATGACGCACACTGTCACCAGCTTCCATGGCATGGGAAAATGTCCTAGCATATGGCAAGTGTTGAAGAGGCAGGCAAACAGCTGGGGGTGACGCGAGATTGCATGAAGGCACGTGTCAGCAGAAAGATGATCAGGACTAGGAGCTTTTGAGGAGAACATGTGCTGGAGTGCCTCGAGGATCTTGTTTGCAGTGAAGAGTGGGTCGTCCGGGGCAATGGCAGCAGCGAGGCTATCCACACGAAGACCGGCCTGTCCTGCATCGTCGAGGGTGTCTCTCGGAAAGAAATGTTGCAAAAGTCGTTGGGCTGTCTCCTCCTGAGTGACGGTGTGGGTGGTGCCAGCCAGTACCATCAAAGGGACCGCCGGAATACTGATAATCTTGTGCTTTTCTTCTGTTAAAGGAGGAAGATGAAAAACGTCCCAAAATCCACAGACGAAAACGAAGTAAGTTATATCCATTTATTTAAAATGTCCCAAAAACTTCAGTTACAAATAACCATAATGAATTCATGTTAATTCTTTGCAACGGGGACAAGAAGCTCCAGCCTCGCCAGTGGCTAAATCCAGAGTCACCTGCACAGGTCATCGAACCAAGATGGCCAACACCTAATGTGTATAGATGACACCACTGACTTTCCCCCATAAAACTGAGAGAAGTCGCTTTTAATTAATGTAATTTATTTTTAATTTAAACCTTATTTATTTCATTTTATTGTTTCCTTTTCCTTTATAGGTTTCTTCATAAAAGATAACGTAAGTGTTCATTATTTCATAAATAAATCAATACGTGTGTGGGATGTGACTTAATTTCACCACACCATAAATTACATATATGAATTATAGAGCATAAACTATATTTGTATTTAATGATACATTCGTATATTTTAGAGCTGTAACAGGAACAGTTGAAATAATTTATCAGTATTAAATTTAGCTTCCTCTTCAGTCGAAATTCAGAACAAAAATGATTAAAAACTAAAACTAACAAAGAACGTTTTTTAAAAATTTTAAATGAACTTGTGCAAAGTGTTGTGTGCACGTGCAAAGTGTTGCATGCATTTAAAATGCACGTGGACATTTAACTGGTCGCCACATTACTCCCCTTTCAGTGATTAACGATAGCGAGCGGGAGTAGAGAGAGAGCACGACTACATCTAGAAAACATTTGATGAGTAACTCTTGGTGCAAAAGACACTGTCTTCGTTAATTTGAAGTGTCACAGAAGTCAGAGTAAAAGTGTTCTGTAGTGTCTGCATCAGCATCGATAAAGGCGGGTTTTAACCTGTTAATGGAGACATTAACTTTCTTACCATTTAGTGTAAGTTTAAAATAGTTTGCAAATCGGTGAACGATAAATAATGTCCGTCATAGCGAAACTGTAAGGAAGAACGGATGGTGTCGATATGTATCCAAACATGGCTACAAGTGAGAAGATCGCGAAAAATGAAAACTTTTGGTTTGGCATGGCTAGAAGTAGCGGTAGGTCGAATATTAGGCATTGCGACTTGTAGTTGAGAAAGAAAATCGAAAGGGTCTATCCGAGGTTTTTTAGGTTTGAAAAAAACTCCTGGAAGGCGTATGGTTTTTCCATAAACCAGCCCAGCAGCGCACGCTTTGATATCTGGCTTAAAGGAGGTTCTTAACCCCTGAAGAACTGAAGGTAATGACCGTGTTCATTGAAGGTTGTCATGGGCCATCAAAGCACTTTTTATTGGTCTATGAATTCTTTCAACCAATCCAATTGATTGTGGATGAAACGAAGTTGTAGTGTTATGGAAAGCACCCAAGTAAGCGGCAAGATCGCAAAAAATTCCGGAAGTGAATTGCCGTCCTTTGTCCGAAGTCAGTCTTTCAGGACAACCAAAACAAACGACCCAACCACTATAAAACGCGCGACACACAGATTCAACAGTAATGTTCACTAGTGGAAAAGCTTCAATCAAATGCGTATAGCGGTCAATACAAGTTAAAAGGTATGAATACCCTTCGGAAAGAGGAAGTGGGCCAACGAGGTCGACATGAATCTTAGCAACTCGTTGAGAAGGCAACAGGAAGTGACCATGAAAAGGAAACACGTGCCTGGATACTTTAGAACCTTGGCATCCAATGCAATTCTTGGTCCAAATAGACACATCTGTGTTAATTGAAGGCCAAACAATCCGTTCTGTAAGTAACTTCTTAGTAGGACAAAGGCCTGGTTAAGCAAGTCCGTGAACGTTGTTAAAAACAATTCGATGAAAAGGTGCTGAGACATAAGGTCTTGCTGTACCTGTTTAAACATCACAATACAGACGTATGTCGGAACCAGGAAGAGCGACTAACTTGAGCTGAAGTCCTGTGTCAGAGGCAGAAAGGAGCGAATTAAGTTCTTCGTCGGATTTCTATGTTTCAGCTAAGGAGGTATAATCAATAGCTTAAATCTTGTGAATTTCCGTCGGAATAGTTATCCGAGAAAGAGCATCAGCAACTTTGTTATTAACTCCTGAGATGTGCCGAATGTCTGTTGTAAACTGCCCGATGAAATCCAGGTGTCGAGCTTGTCTTGGACTAGCTTTATCTAATTTCTGCTCGAAAACAAAGGTTAGTGCTTTGTGGTCCGTGAACAAAGTAAACTGGCGACCCTCCAGCATGTGCCGTGAGTGTTTGATAGCGACATACGCAGCAAGAAGTTCTCGGTCATTATCACTGTACTTCTGTTGCGTCGGGCTGAGTTTTTTTTGTAAAAAAAATGCTAAAGGTTGAAATTGACCATCAGTTAACTGCTCTAGCGTGCACCAATCGCATAATCCGATGCATCCACCTTGAGTCCGAGAAAAGCATCTGCAAGTGGATGAACTAGGAAAGAAGCTTCCTGTAAGTTTGTCTTGCAACGTAAAAATGCAGCTATCGTTTCTGGCCTCCATACAATCAGCAATTTGTCGTTCTTCTTTGCACCCCTAGCCTGAATAGATGCAGCTCCAGGTAGAAAACGACAATAAAAATTTAGCATAGCGAGGAAATGACGAAGTTCGGAGATATTGGTAGGCTGTGGATAATCGACAATGGCTTTAACTTTGTT
>JAQGAE010004393.1:0-12876 GCA_034696685.1 Julus scandinavius | reverse complement strand
AGAGGCAAGTCATTCCATACTGTATAGGATCTATAAGGGAAACTTTTATCCAGGAAAGTGCTAGTACGGCAATCTCTATGTAATTGAAGACAAGTAGACGACCTAGAACCTTCGTATTTAGTCTACTATACACTTAGGTTGATGTTGATATATATATATATGTCCACTTTTTTAAAATCTGTCATTTAAACTTAAAGGTTCATTTGACTGCTACATTTGCGGAATCTTTAAAAGGTGCTATATGGAACCTCAGAAATGTTTGAAAAAATATAAAGTATTGAAAATCTCTATATTTATTTTTAAAGTTTCAATAAATCAGACTGTCCACAAATTAATTTAAAATCAAGAAATGTACTTGCAATTTTTTATCACTTGGAAAAGTCTGGAATTATGCTTGAAACTCGTAGTAAAAATCCACTTTCTTATCTACGTCCGGAAATTTCGGACTCGTGCGAGGAGTACTTGAAATATGCTTGAATTTTCTCCAACACATTTTCTAAATATTCTGTAAATAAAGCTTTTCAATATGGCTTTGAAAGGTTCAGTAAATTTAACTTTTGGATAGATGTTATAGCAAATGTTTTTGTGATATGGTTTTCTAAAACCGGGTCTCCACCAAAGGGAACAACGGCACGTTTGCTACCTTCTGCACAATTTTAGACCTGCGATTTGCAGACGATCTTAATTTGAATTTCAACACATGCTTATTTGTTGCCCCAAAAGACTCCGCGAAACAAGAAAGTTCGTCTGCATGCACACCGGCATATCAGATCTGCAATTGAGCCGAGCAGTGACAATATTTTTTAACTTTGATCTCGACTGCCTACCATGCGATCCGTCAAATGAGGAGCCCAGAAACATAGTTCTGGCGCAAACCTTGCGTCCGCTTCATGTTGCAGTTAGTGGAGACGCTACGAATCGATATCCTATAATTCCGGTGTTAAAAAGAGGTTATTTATTAACACTATGAGTCTCAGCTCATCATGTCTTAGTTACATTAATATTAATATGTTTATGTGAAATTAAAGCATGAAATTCAAATCAAAGCTTGGCCGCTGGGCGATGACTTGAATGCTGGCGATGCGAAAAGTTAACCATAAGGTTGGGAGATTATTATTAATGTTATACCACATATGTGGGCACTTTTCAGAATTGTATGTACGCGTTAACCTCCAGCGGAAGAAAATGTAAACGGTTAGTCAGTTTACGCGCGAGCGAACACTAAAAATTCATTTTGTGATATTTGTTCATGAATTTGATTAATTATACAGATGATTTGAATAATTTGCTCGTTTGTAATGTCACGGATTCATCCATGTCTGTCTCCGCTCGTCATGCAGCGCCCCCTTTGATCCTTGTCCTAAATGGTACACGCCATTGGCACTAGCGTCGTTGATTGCTTCCGCCTATATTCCCACCAAATAGACGCGCTCTGTTATTAATGCCAGCTAGTCATAATTTATTAGCGAATTGGCTGCTAGTCATTAGCGTAGATTTAATTACGATGTCAACTTAAATTACACGTTGTAAAAATCGTACAGACATTATTAACTTGTTTCTCGCAAATAACAGTGAATATAATTAGCGAAGGGGCCGCGCAGGAATTAAGATTATTACGATGAACTCGGTCGACTTAATTATTTCTACATTTGTGGAAATGAAAAAAAAAATAATAATGGATTCATTCCAACGTGTTCTTTGGATGTAAAAACTCTACATTTATCTCAATCTTACATTTTTATATCTCTTAAGTCAAAACTTGTAATTTGTGTCCTATATCTTGTTTTATTTTAATTATGTAGGTAAATAATTATTGTTGAGGACGCGGATGCTGGTGATTTACTAATGATTAGATTAAACTATGGTGATCATTAATGTTTCAGAAACGTACTTTTACGTGGTATTTGTGAATTTGTCCTAATTTCATTTTAGGCCATTTTTAGATTAGTTACTTGTACTGGCATAAGTTCCGTATAAACCGGACGAAACATACAGACACCTAAAACATACACAAGAAACACTGAAACAAAGTTTCCAGCATGTTTTTCAAAACATGCCTCCAAAATTCATGAGTAAAAAAAAACACGAATGTACGCACCTAAGACACATTTCGTGAAACAAGGCGGAACTTCATATTGGCTGGTACAGCGCTTTTGTCGACATCTGTATTTCATGATTTACTGGATGATTTGACCAAGTGCTTTCAGTTTTGCAGACGACGTTTCAAAATTGAAGGCGCGTGTTACAATGCGCTACATCATCTTGTACAGACCTTGGTATAAGCGCCTAAAATGTCGGTACGCACCAAACGAAACATTCAGACACAAAAACAAACAAAAACCTTGATGTGTCCAGAAGTGTTTGTGAAACAATGTGTCGAAAACGGCCATTTTCTGACAAATTTTGATGTTTCTTGATATGTCGTTTCGATCGTTCGAGAGGCGGTACGGATCAAAGGAAAAAATGTCAGAATGTTTCCTGGTAAGGCGCTTTTGCAAAAGGACTGTGCATGATGACGTAATCATTGCACCATGTGCTTTCAGTTTTGAAACGTCGTCTGCAAACCTGAAAGCACTTTGTCAAATCGTCTATGTCACGAAATACGGATGTAGACAAAAGCGTTGTACCAGTCAATCTTCAGCTCGGCCTTGTTTCATGAAATGTGTCGTAGGCGCGTACACTCGTCTGTTTTCTTGGGTTTTTTTACACAATTTCGGAAACATGTTTGAAAATACATGCTGCAAACTTTGTTTCAGGGTTTCTTGTGTATGTGAATGTTTCGTTTGGGGCGAACACATTTTCATTTGACCGCCTCTCGAGCAATCGCCAGAAAATGGCCGTTTTTGCCACATGTTTCACAAACACTTCTGGACACATCAAGGTAGCATGTGTATGTTTCATGTGTGTTAAGGTTTCTTTTGGTGCATACGCACCTTTACATGCCAGGGTTTCCGTATGGAGTTGAGTGTTTTTTGACATGACGGCAAGATGTTAGGAAAGTAGTATTAGAGATTTATTATTGTTTTCTAGTCAATTTATCTATATTGAATGTTTGGGGGGAATGTGGGCTTTGTACTTTTCCTCAGTTTAAGGAATCTGTGTTTGGTGAATTGATGGATGGCGGTGGTGAGGGCTTGATTTGGATAGTTGCCACCACTATGGACATTTTTATATGGAATCTAATATAGTTAAGCATATATTTCGAGACGAGTTCAAATGAGTAAAGTGAATAACGAGTTCATTATGCTAATACCCGCAACTAGTTTATGTGAAGTTGTCACAACTACGTATATTAATTTATAAATCAGGCAGCACTTGGCGACAGAAGCTTCATTCTCCATATGGGATTCATCATTTGCGACTTATGGGAGGAGGTTTTTTTTTCCAGTCTCGTTGTTTCAGTCATGCGAGCGACTGCTTTTTGAAACCTAATATCCATAAATGCCTCGACTAATTGCATCGCTATTATTTATTAGCCAGAAATAACATAAAGACGTATACGCGAATAATTGACGATTTCAGCATTGCCTTATTACAACCTCCGCTTACTAATTTATTCCCTCCATTTAATTAACGCGATGACGACTTAAGTTAAAAATTATATACCAAAAGTCCTCTGGCTGAAAATCCATTCAGTCTTATTTTTTTATACCATCGTGTAAACGAACCAATAGCATCGACGTTGACAAACATCCGGATGATACTCGTTTTACTCGACATCACCTCGTACCACACCACTATACGAGGTCTGTCCCAAAAGTAAGTGTACTGATTTGCCTACGAGCGACTAGGCCATGTTAAACTGCGTCTCCACCAGTGGCAGCTCGTCCATAGGCACTGCGGAACTGCAGAACCCCCAAAGAGAAAAGAAAAATCGCCGTATAGAGCAGAATAGATGTTTTTACTCCTTTCAAACGGATGGTCCAAAATCGGACCAATAAGCACTGTTGTGTCACCCTGCAGTTAAGCAACGGCACTTTTGTGCTCCTCAGTTCCAGTGGAGAGGTGTTTGCCTGTTGTGCGCATGCGCACATAGGAAAATACACACCAGGCTACGAGGGGAAAAGAGTGACAGAGGGGCACACTAACGTGCATTGGCCAAAGCCTGGCCCTCGGTTTGCAAAATTTCTGGAGCAGCACCACCACTAATTTTAGCTACGAGCCGCCACTGGTCTCCACCGAGAGTATCGTGAAAATTGAGTCTCGAATTCACATACACAAACCGAAAACCATGAAGTCACAATGAAGCCCCGATTTGAATCCCGTTGATTATTCCATCTGTGGGAATTTGGTACAAAAAGTGTACCGAACAAAGATCTTAAAAAGACAGTGACCAGGAAGTAACTGGACAAAGATTCGTGATGTCAAAGAGTTAAGACGCCGAATTCTGGCCGCTCGAGATGGACTCCATCAGACTGTAATCGGCTCGTCAATTGCCCGATAGTGCAAGTGTAGCAGTGAGAATTGAAATTACCGTTCTGTTCGTACGTTTGTTGCGTATACACTCTACGAAATATTGGGGGGGAAAGATGTTTTGAATTGCCCTACGGTTTTTGGAATCCCAGTTATAGGTGTTTACATTATTTTATCTTTCAAATTATGCAAGAAGGGGGCCAGGAGGCTCCTTAATTCTTGCATGATCTTAAATATAAATTCATAATATTAATCTTGCATTCTGATAACTTTTATGATTTACTGTTTATTTTAAAAGATATTGGACAAAACGTGATAAATGAAACGCCCTGCGTAGTGTGTGCATGCATAGTATGCATGGCTGCTATTGGTCAACTATAACACCTTTATTAGAAAAGGTGTTTGCAAGCTCCTTTTCCATGTGCCAAATGAAAGGTACTCTGAAACACCTTTATTTCATGCTCTTCCATAACACCAAAAAAGGTTTTATATTTGCAACAAATTATAAAACCTTTATCGGTTCTCCATAAAACCAATATTTTTTACAGTGTATATATACTGTTAAATAAAAAATCAGTACACTTACTTTTGGGACTTACCTCGTATAAATTATCCCGTTAAAACAGAATATAAACTATGGTGAGATATAAGCCATGATTCACTATTTGATTCATGGTTTGTTACCAAACTGCACGCGATGGCCACCCAATGACAAAATATCGATAAATAATATTTGTATATGCAAAAACTCATGTTGGGATATTGTGAAAAAAATCTAGGATGTCACGACGTCTACACACATGTCAACGAGTAATTCGTTATCCGTTCAGGGTAATTTAACTGTTCTCGGCTCTGTGTGTATTTCGCGTGGGAAACAAAATGATTAAGACAATTGTCACGATACATGGGGAGGACATGTCTCCAGCATTGTGCCAAATTATATACTTAATTCATTGACAGAATACTTAAATAAGTTAAATATAATTCTACGGGTACTTTGGTTTTCATATATTCATAAACCGTATAGGAAACAGATTTAATATGTTAGTGTTTGTGGACAAACGTATAAACATTAGAAACAACGAAACAAGTTTTTTATTCCCTGCAGAAGTGACTAAATATTTAAATAATAACCAATATTTGTATTTACTTTTATTTACTTAATTTAAAGTAACTGACTAATTCAGCAGCTATTTAAATAATTTAGGAATTCAGTAAAATTCAGATCTGTATATTAAAGCTGATCAATAACGATTATAAACTCAAATATTTAAAAATTATTTAAAACATAAATTTCTTGGACAAAATTCAAAAATATTTCATGAGTTTCAAGGCTAATTTCTTACATTTTCAAAGACTCCTCGTACGATTAACAATATTTGTCAAGAGTCAGAAATATGTGTAGAGAATTTTTAAAAAATAGTTTTTTTTTGTTGTTTTTATACAGAATTTTTCCAATTAACAGATTTCCCGACGCAGATAGAAAATCCTAGCATAAACTTGTTTTTACACGAATTTCAAGCACATTCCCCGATTTCCCCCGGGGGTCTCATATATTCCTCTTATTGGATTCATGGGCATTTTTACTTGGGAACATATTGGAAAGTGTTTATAATTTCAAAATTATCATGAGTTCTGATGATGGCAAATAGTTCAGAAAAAAAGTCTAAATTGACCACGTTATCATTGCTCATGCTCAGAACACACCCTTAAATTCAGCTGGTTCAGCCTGGTTCATGCTGGTTTAGGTCTTTGGGCATGCCATGGACCATTTTCGTTTCGATCATAAAATGAACAATTGGGAAGCAGCTGATGCATATCCATGTATATTCCGTGACGTCACGAATAGCATTTAGGTCTCTTTGCCATTTGCCGCTCTAAGTATACGAGCTATATCATTATCACCTTTATTCAGGACGATTGCCTGAAACGAGTATTTAGTAATTGTATATTTCGTGGTACAGTATAGATGAGACTTATATATATCCAGTAGTCTGGCGAAATTGAGGAATGGCGTCTGCGAAATAGGGTGAAAAGGCCAAGTTGTCCGGTGTTTTATGGTTGCCTCGTTTTTAATTACTAAAACTTAATAAGCCTTAGATTGGTGCCGATCTATTCGGGTGCCGTTTTTTTTTTGGGCTATTTTATTGCGCCTCTTTGCCAAAAGACAGACGCCGACGAGGGAACCTTTAATTCGTCATAGAGCCGAAAACATTAGCACCTTACCTCAAATTGGGCTTCGGCCTTTTTCCATGTCTATACAAATGGCCGCCGCCTTTCACCTGCGTTCTCCTAATTGGCCATTCCCAGCTTCATTCTAAAACCGTTATTGATGTACAACTTATAAGGGGCCATTCAAAAAGGACGTTCCCGAAATTCCTTCAAAAATTGACCCCCCTCCCCCCCTGTCCACATGGTGTCCATTTTAGTCCAGACCCGTCCACTCTCATAGACGTCGTTAATTTTTTTTTTCTTTAAATATTGTGTCCAGAAAACGTGTTGGGGCATACAAAGGCCCATAGGGGCCATTCAAAAATTATGTCACACCTTGGGGGTGGGTGGGTTGCATTTCTCCAAATTTGTATGATTAATGAAATTTCCTGTGCATGATAAATTCGGTAACTAAAAATTAGCATTACCTGGTGCGGTACCTTGTGTTAGAACAGGGTAACACCCGGTGTCCACAAAGAGGGATCCCAGACATTTTTATCCCTCTGGGGACACATGTCTGACTTAAATTTAAGATAACAGAAAACCCCAAAATGAAGCTTATCTTCATTAGTGGACGTTCGTAATGACTTAATTTGCTCTCCACATGGTGGCCACAGTCCAGTAGACCCCTGTCATGTCTTAATGAGCCTCTAAGGGGCCATTTAAAATGGACGTCCTCAAGAGGGGGTTAGGTCTGCTGGCATGTGGACAGGGGAGGAGGAGGGGAAAAGCCGCCTTCAGTTTTTGAATTTTCTGTTTAATTGAATTTTAAAAGTCGGTGAATGGGGAAAGGGACACCCAGAAGAAATATGTCCGATTTTTATAATCTCGAGAAAGTCGGGAATTATGACTAACTTTGTGTTAAACACGAATTTTATGCGGGAATTTCCCTTCGAAGTCAGGAAATTTATGTCAGAAAATGGCCGTTTTTCGACATGTTTCCCAAACACTTCTGGAAACACCAAGGTAGCATGTGTATGTTTCATGTTTCTAAATGGTTTTTTTGTTGTGATACATACGCACCTTAAAGCTATGGCAAAGCCAATGAATATCACTTGTGTTTGTCATTTTTTTTTAGGAAATTTGTGTAAAACATTCTGGAAGTTTGTCCATGTTTCTGTTTCATGTTTCCTCCGGTGCATCCCCAGCTTTAGATTAGAAATGAATAACTAAACAAGAAGATTAGTAAATTTGGCACGCGAGTTACATCTTTGATTTCCACAGCACCCACCTCCTAATTAACTTCTTATAACGAATGAAGTTGTTCAGACACTCTGTATATGATGTTGTATGTTTTTTTTCTCTAATGGTTTCGCTCTCAATTTCAATTTTGTTTTCACTCTCCAGCAGTTTGTTTCGCTTATTGCAAGAAGCTGGTGTAAGAAAGGTGTCTGAACAAGTTTTTCCTTCGACCCTCATGCATTACATGACATATCAGTTTGAAAATTGCTCGTAACAAGATGATTTTAGCGCGGGGATTAGATAATTAATTCGTTGAGATGCTGAACGTGTTTTGTTGCTAGTAAGTAGGTTGGGTTCAGCACTGAGTTAGACACAAAATTTGACAGCTCGGGCTCCGGGCCAAATGTGTTTACCAGCGCCACCACTTATTATTACCTCGTTGCACTCGTTCGTATATACAGATCGAAACAAAAAAATATATATATACAAGGGGCGGCAACAAACCAGAGAGAGAGAGGGGTGAACGGGGAGACACTTTCAAAAGTTTTGGAGATTTTTTGGGGAAAAAAGAAAAACGAGCGAGGCCAAAGGGGGCAAACAATCCTCCTCCTCCTCCTCCTTTTTCTTGTTCCATGGAGGCCAAACCACTGACCGAAACATAAAAGGTAGATGGCGGGAGACAATAAGTTCAACGTGTTCATCCACGGGCCATATTTCATCGGTAATTGCCTTCAAGATTGAGTCATCGTCTTATCCTATATTGCTACAATCAGGAAACTTATGAAAAAGTGCCAGATGGTGAGTCCACACCCGGAGCAAACACAATTTCTGTAAACTTGTTTGTCAAAACGTGTTTTCAAGAACATGTTTGCACAAACATAGTGTGCAAGAATGCTTGCTGGTCATAGCACTCCTACGAAGGCATGCATGCTATAACCAGCACTAGACCAAACATTTTCATTTCCGGTGTACGTGCATCAGAGCAAACACGAAATATAAACATCTTCTGCAAACTTGTTTGTCAATTCAACTCGGGACACTACAGTTAGAAAATAAATGCAATATTGTAGGGGAGGAGGATTGTACCTAATCATTTCAGGAAAATGCTCCTACGTCAGCAGCGACTTGGATATCATTGTTAAGGTCGGTATGCACCAGAGGAAACATACACAAGAAACACTGAAACAATTTCCAGCATGTTTTTCGAAACGTGTATCCAGACCGCCTCTCGAGCGATCGCCATGCCACGTCGAAATGTCCGTTTTTCGACACATCATTCACAAATACTTCTGGACACACCAAGGTAGCATGTGTATGTTTCACGTGTCTTAATGTTTCTTTCGGTGCATACGCAGCTTAAAGTTTATTAGATTAAATTTTTACTAGATTCGGACTTTTGCCAGAAAGTCTAAACGTGTTTTCGAGAATATGTTTGCACTAACATAGTTTCCATCCTACCAAGTCATGTATGCTATGACCAACAATGCAGCAAACATTTTCACTTTAGGTGGGTATGCTCCAGAACAAACACGAAACAAACACAATTTCTGCAAACATGTTTGTCAAAATGTTTTTTCAAGAACATTTTTTAAGAAACAAGTTTGTTAAAAACTTGCACAAACATATGGTTTTCTTACAAATTTGTTTAAAAGAAGCAGGTGTGCTGGTCTTGGCACTCCTACTAAGGCAACCTGCATACTATGGCCTGCAATGGAGCAAAACAGCCGTTTTTAATCATGCAGATTTTGTTATGAACGCCATGACCAGAAACATTTTTTCCTTTGATGTTTACTGCTTCTTGAGTTCGTGTACAAACATATCTAAATGTTTGCTAAAACCAAAAAAAATTGCTGAAACTTCCTGACGGAAAATTGGGAAGCCATCTTTTTTTCCAAACGTGTAATCTTGTTTTTGTTTCATTTTTCTCCGGTGTGGACTTAGCTGAAACAAGGAGATGTCTACTTTACAAGACTGTTATAAAATCATAACTCATCTTAAGAGTAGCATAATGTCGGCCATCGTTATTTCAAGACACCATTTGCGGTGTCGGAACCTCTGTTTGAGAGGAACTCCTTCCTAAACCACGAGAGCTGTTTGTTGTAAACCTTGAACATTTGCTATTCAATTGTGCCGAGTAATTCGTGTTTCTTTAGCGCTGAACTTTTTTATTCGCAATAAAAAAGCGCATCAAATACATTTTCTAAAACAAATGGCGGCCGTTACGGCAGCACAAAGAGACTCCATAAAAAAATAAACTCTCCCTTCTTTATATTCTGGCGTATTGTTCACTTTAGTCTTTAGATGATTCTTACTCCTGCCTTAAAGAGGAAACTGTAATGAGCCAATGTGCATTAATGTGCCATTCTGCGGATAACGAATTTGCGATATGTCCACTCTGGTCGGCCCCAGTAGAATAAGTAATTTTACAATTAAGTTAGGCAATGTCTAATGCACACTATATGAAACACGAAAAAGAAATAAAGTTTATGCAAACCAAGTTGTCGGAACATGGTTTCGAGAACATATTTCCATAAACAGGTTTGTCCAAATGTAGTTGCCCACACTGGAACTGTTTGCTGGTCAACCACACACTTCATTGTAGACACACAAAAAACGATACTCGCCTCCAGGAAACAATGTTTCCTTTGATCTTTGACCATCTCTTGAACAATCACTGATATGTTTCATGGAAACACATTTGTTTAGATACAAGTTTTCTGAAACTTTGTTGCTGAAATCTGGCATGCATCCACATATCGCAAACATATTTGCGAAACTCTGTTTAGTCTAGTGTGTACTAGGCAAAAAGGTCTTGGTAGGAGCGCCTTGACTAGGAAACAATGTTTCCGTTGATCTTGACCGATCACCGCAATGTTTCATTGAAACACGTTTGTTTGGCCAAACGTTTCCTTTAACTTGGTTGCAGAATCCGGTGAGCATCATCCACATATCGCAAACATATTTGTGAAACCTAGTTTCAGTTTCGTGTTTCATCTAGTGTTTACTAGGCATAAAGGCCTTGGTAGGAGCGCCTTGACCAGGAAACAATGTTTCCGTTGATCTTGAGCGTCTCTTAAACGATCTCCGAAATGTTTCATGAAAACACTTTTACGTTTCCTGAAACTTGGTTGCAGAAATCCGGTGAGCATCCACATATCGCAAACATATTAGCGAAACCCTGTTTCTGTTTCGTGTTTCCTATAATCTGTACTAGCATGCTAGGCATCATCATCTGGGTCTTATATATTGTCTGGTGACCACGCACCATCCAACGAATCGTGTGTTTAGCTACACACAGGGTGGCACTAAGCGCTCATTGGCTGGTTCTCGAGCTCTGTATTAGAAAGGAGCAAATCTGTATCTAAACCTTGTTTTAATAGGTGAATGTCTGAGGTACATGTTCCTACTTTTGAGATGCCGAAATTCCGAATGTGGTCCAAGCACTAGATGGACTGTGACTTTGGTCATTTTTTTTATAACCTACAAAGTTTCCAAATATAGTTTTTTTTATAGTTTTCAAAGACCAAGTTTTCAATTTTATTATACTTATGACAGGATGGTGTGATTTGGTGCCGACCCTCACTGACCCTTACTTATTAATTCCTTTTCAATGAATCCATGGACAGCACTATAGTTTTTAGTAATAATTCTTCTTCCCAATTAGTTTGTGGGGGCGTTCCGTATCGATTTCTTCCGATGTCCAGCAGGTGGCGCTGTCAATGTTATTGTCTAATCGGTCCTAGTATATATGCCGTTGTTATAGGAAGCCACCCGTCGTTGGCGCTATCCGGGTGGCCCCCCTTAGGACCCGGGGTGAGCGGCACACTTCAAAAGAGGCTCGTCTAGGCAGGTACGATGGCTCCTGAGGCCCGGGTGAGGCCACACGGAGCGCCGTTGCTCGTATATGTAGCGTGCGTGCAACTCCCAAAATGGCCGTCAGCGTTGGAAATTATAAGCACGCTGTGCGTGCACGCATTTATTGTGAACATTTTCGCACCATTACATCAGTCATGCTGGCAATCGCTTCTCCCGTGTGATTAGCCAACTAATGAAGATTTCCACCTAAAAAAACACACCTTCAAAGTAGACTCTGGTGGCGAGGGCTGACCTTTCACGTACTTGGTGTACACAAAACAGCCTCGTTGGAGAAATGAGAAACGTCCAAACATTTCTACCCCAGAATTAACTTTCATCTCGTCTTAATCGAGAGAGAGGCTCACATGTGTGTTGCTGACATTATGCTCGTAAATCTGATGGTCGTTTTAATTTGATTTAAGATGGTGCAAACCTATATAGCTATAGTAGGGGGAGACCGGGGCACAGTGGTGCAACATCTTTATAAAACCACGTTTCATCAGCAACCCAATGTTTTTGATTTACAAAGAAGTTGTATGCAACACTCTTTCATTAACCAAAATTTCTGCGATCTGATACAAGTATAGAAGAAAATATTTGCAGTTAAAGTTTTTGTTCTTGAAAAGTAATTATTCAACTCGCGATTGGATTTTTATTCTAGGTGTAATTATAAAACATTAGTAATGCTGACGAGTGTATATATCCAGCTATAATTTCAAACTAAAGTTTATGTTAATTAACCATGTGGTCAGCTGTAAGGCGTTATGCAAATCAAATTGGTTTTACGGGGTACAGTGGACCACAACATTATGGGGTACAGTGGGACATGTCCCAGCATACCTCAATTAATGTTTTTGGAAAATATTAGTATATTTTCTCATTAATCATAACTTTAAATAAAAATTATGCTCAAATTTATGTTTAAAGTAAAAATGGTTCACAATTATAGGATAAAAACACATTTGGACGAGTAAGCGGTGAAAATATGGAAGCTGCTGTAATTACGGTTAATTTTAATCGCTTTTGAAATTTAAACTTGGAATTTTAAAATTGACGTGCTCAATTAAACACAATTAATCAACGTGGTGTTCTTTTTCTTGTAAAATTTGTGTTGATTTGGCGTGGACCACTGTACCCCATGACAAAATGTATACAGATCCTGAAGGCTCGTATATTACTGTGTTATTCTTTTAAAATGCTACGAGTTAAATATTT
>JAQGAE010004392.1:0-12877 GCA_034696685.1 Julus scandinavius | reverse complement strand
GAGGGCAAACTTTTTTGCATATGTGTGTAAATACTTGTATATACGTTCATGTACGTCTTGGTGGAGAGCCGGCTTTAGCATATTTGCATAATCAAGTTGATCAAAATATATAGAAGCACTGGAACTGTTCTTGTACAGCAATTATAATGCATTTTGAGGTAATGATGATAATAAGATCCATCTTTGCATCTTATCTGGTAGACAAGAAAAGCAGATGAAAACTAATCTAGTTTTAAAATATATTGCCACAAAGCAGTGCCAGGGATTATTTGCTTGAAGAAGGATTTCGCTAGTGTATTACAGTAAAGACAAACAGTATAATGTATAGTAACATAATCAAGAGCCGGGTAGACACCAGTTCAATGCAGCATTAATTACAGAGCACAGGCACCAACGAGTGTGGTTGTTACCTAGGCCTCGTCCTATCTCATGTGCTCTTTAAACGGAAATTGCCACAAGGCCACCGCAATGCCAGGGGAGTCCAAATATTCATACCAAAAGGGCTGCAGGAGTACTTGTAAGCCCAAAGATGCGAGCCGCATTTTTGGACTATCCTGATCTACAATCAGAATGGCCCAGGATATTACGTGACATTATGCATGTTTCCAAAAACTTGTTAGTTAAATATAATTCTTGACTTGATGTTATAAGCTCAATCTCAAATATATAATTTTGTTATTCTAATGGACAGTCAGATAAGCACATTCAAGATACTGTTTTGCATGGATATAGATAATCTCCAGAAATGATAGACAAGGATAGGGTAAACATATAGGTCAAAGAAGATGCATGAAGAACATAAACGCTTACATGAACTAATGGTGGTATTTATCTCTTTAAACTAAGCAAGTAGGCTACTGAAAGGAAAATGTTCAAAAGATAAACAGTAAACATAGTCTACACTTAATGGTCAGTCCCTGGCTATTGCGCACCCTAAGAAAACTTAATACTTGAGCCTCACTAAAACAACCATGGCAACTTATTGTAAAAATTGTGCAACTTCAATGATGATGATGATGCACATTTGTCAGTATCCACTAACCTATAAAGAATATGATTGAAGGGAAAAATCGATTGCAATGACTGTGACAGTAAACTTCATAATCTACAATCAAATTTGGGGCACATTGGTCATAAATTAACTTCCGTGTGATATTTTCCTTGGAAACGTAAACTAAAATTATCTTGCGAATAATTTTAAACTTTCTTGTTATGAATTGAACCTTTATGCGAGTATTGGAACCATTAATAGTAGGCCTAACAAATGGCATTCATTTAGTTTGGGCATTGCGTAGTTCTATATTGACTATATTAAATTAATTGAATGGAATAAGATGAAAATTCAATTTTTTTGTGTGGAGAATTTGATAAAAAAAAACAGTTCTTTTATATCTTGTCAATCAGTACCATGTAATCCTTAATTTAATTGTATAGGCTATAGTTGTTCCATGATCATCTATCCATCCATTCATTCATTCATTATCAGCAGCAACAATAAAAAACTATCAGATTCTCTAAAAATATGTGAATTCTTTTCCTAATTAAAAAGCCTAAGTAAGTATTGGCACTTCCATTCAATACTTTAGTCAGTATTGATACTTCGTTCTGATACTGGTTTCGATACCTTGTATCAATACCTTGACCAATACTGCCATGCCTATGTATGAAGGTAATTAATTACTGATTATCAGCAAATTATTTCATAAGTGCTGGAGACAGGCAATTCCTGCAGCCACATTTTGTTTGTGGAACTTCCTCAAAGCTTCTGCGCTATATATATGTTATTGTCTGCACTCTAGGCGGTTGCCTATAGTTTTCAAATATGGTAGAGCCGGCCTTCCTTAATTACATCATCCTTATCCCACTATCTTGATACTAATGTTTATGCTTGACCTACTTACAGGAATATCCGTTTATTAAGTAACGGTCGATATTGATCCCTGCTTAACCTAGATCAAGTCTGTGTACCATTGGATTAACACGGATTAACCGGTTAGGTCAATATACAATGCATGGTAACTATCAACACTTTAAAGGCATGTTGCCAGTTTTTAGCACAATCTCTATTGACTTCTGAGAAGTTTTACTCAAGAATAATTACAAATGCGGTACAATTATGTCTTACCATTATAGAATCAATAGGAATCGTCACAAAATTAATTTTAGGCAAATTTTTTTTAATCGGCTATATAATAAATTACATGACCCCCTATAGTTTGTAGATCTATGTTAATACAATACTTGATTTCCAAATAATTAGAAGTTACCACTTGCGGTCTATAATATTTCAAACTAATTTGTTGAAATGCCTTAGGAAAAATTTTGTTTATGGTAGTAAATCATTATTTATAAACATTTATCAAATTTGTAGCGGATGGCACACTATATCAATACTATAATTTGTATTGAAAATTGTCATGCCAGTTGTCTGTTTTGATCCATTATGAACAAGCAGAACAACTTGCATTTTGAACTAATCTGCATGCATGTTCTTATTTAATATAATGAACATTCTTATTTCAGATTCCTGATCGGGGATATCCGAAATATCCGGAAAATTCCCTCACCCAGTGTAGTTTATACTGTGCGTTAGTAATGCAATTTTTGTCATTGCATGGTTCTTTTGGATTATTCATATTCATCAATGTTCATTTAACACTTTCAAAAATTACTTACTATATACAGCAGTAAAAAGGTGTTGACTGCAAAGTCGTCAAAAAAATTAAAGTATTCTATTTTAACAAAACAAAAGAAAGTAAATCATACAAACTTTAATCAACTGCACATTTATTTCGCAAATTGATGACGGTATTGTCTATTCATATCATTTGATATTAAATGTGTTGGTATTTACGAGTGTATACATTCGGACTAAGTCTCAGTTTAAGTATTTTTTCTCAAAATAAATCTCCACATGGTTGACATTATTATTTTAGCATGCGCATAAGTTTGTAGCTGTCCTCAAAATTATCAGAATTAATGGCAGCATTAATTTGGTTAAAATCGCAATCCGAAAGTACATGCGTTTTTACATAACACAACCGTAAGAGACTTTAGGAGTGACCTCCTTGTCTTTTTTCATTAACAGGACAACGTTTCGGCAATTTTTGCAAAAAAGTACAATTTGGAGAAATAAACCGACGGTTTCACCTTGTAAAAACGTCACCTGGAATGTCAACAAGCAAAAAGCATATGCAAAAACTGCTAATTCAAACTGCTTTGCATAGATTAATCTTGACAATAATGGCTTCAAATCCATTAACACTTCTACATCGTTGCAGCAAGTGTAATGTGCCCTAAGCAATCCTAACTACATAGTTCATGGCTTATTGGCCTTATTTTCAGCAAATATAATAAGCACTTTAGCACGACGTTGGCAAATAAACACAACAGTGCACGACATGCTCACAAATTTCATACTTTACGACTTATAATTAAGTTCTCTTGCAACCGGTGCAGGCATCCTCGTTCTGAAGCACTCAGTGAGGATTTGCTTAAGATGGATGCTACCTTATATCGCCTCTAATTGACAATAACAAATCCAAGAAAACAAAGGCCTCTTATGTTCTCCGAGTAGCACTTGGGATTGCCTACATTTCACCGATGAGCTTCCAAGATAATAACCAAGATAAGATGGCAAAATGTTATCAACATTTTTATAGCTTGTATTAAAAAGCCATTCTTAAGTGCTTGCTTGGTGTTGATGAGGGTTATTACATATGAGTAATGCTTGCTCTGAATTTAGTACACATTTAACACACATTTTATTAAGAATAACACTAATTTTTGAGAACAGATTCGCAGCTAGATTCCCATCATTGTCTTAACTTATTAAAACAAATGAACCTTTTGGAAATTAAATAAAGTTATGAAGATGAAAAGTATACATACTTAAAACTTGAGAAACTACATTAGCCTATTTAATGAATGCATCTTCCGAACGACGCCCTAGTCCCCACATTCTTAAGCAGGCTCTTAGACGTCTCTCAAGACCCATGGCACCCAAAAGTGAATTTTTCACAGATTTAACCTATAAAAAGGGTACCAGGAGCTTTGACACGCTCCCGATATATAGGGGCCGAGCTGATATACATAACACCTGCTGATTTATATTATTGTCTAGGTATTTGCTCAGAACTTTTTCATAAAAGTTTGTTAATGAAATTGCTGCATTCACACTGCAGTCGTGCACCTATTGATTTCTGCTATACACATCTTGTAAGCCATAATCACACATCTCCTAATAATGTAACGCATTGTTGTAAGCAGTTCTGTTGCACACATTTTACCCCCTCGTTTTACATTTCAGTAATGTAATAGGTACCTATAGCCTCGAACCGGTAAGCCACTTAGGTATTTTTTTGAAAATTACATTTATTTGTAATATATAAAAATGAAACCATAGTCTTATACTGTAGTTGAGAATTGGGAAACTGATGATTTGTCTAAAGATGCTGGCCACATAATGCTTCTACCAGGACTGCTATTTACCTCATATTCAAGGCAGTAATTCAAGTTTTCATTCTATTAACCTAACAATATGCAATGAATATTCCTGTCTGGAATTCAGTAGTCACTAGGGCCTATTGCACAGGTCAACAATGACGCCCTAAACCCATGTTACAGCGAGGGACCACAGTAGATTAAGCCCAACATGATGTTAATCACTACTTTGTCAAAGAAATAAAGAGGAGTTTACAGTTTATTTTTTCTATTTCTTCTTCAAACTCGAATGTTTTTACTTGTTTGCTTTTTGGTTAAATGCCAGAAATTTGATTTAGGAGGTGCATTTCAATGACAAGTAACTCCAGTTTACAATAGCATTTTTCAAATAGCTTTAAATCTATGATGCATTTATCACAATTTAAACACTCATGTTTAAGTATTTCCATTTTCATAAGACAAAAACCCCCACCAAAGTACTAAGAGTCAATGTTACTGAAAAAACTAAAGCCATCAATAATCCCTTTCCACAATTTTAGCCGCACGACGTCACACTGCCAAGTTGTCCCTTGAGTACCACCAACGCAAACTAAGGTTTTGCAAGACAGTACCACCATCAACACGTCTTGATGGGTGTGCCTACAGTATGTTACAGTTCATGTAACCGAAAAGAACCGATAAACGTAAAATAAAGAATAAAAACGTGATTTCAAACTGTAGGTTAGAAGAGCAACATTTTTAAGTTAAGTGCATGTTTTATGCTATACGCATAACTTTGCTTGTTCAGATCGTAAAAGGAATAAAAGACAAATGTTTGCGTTATCTGAACAAGATTATCGTAAATTATGAAAAATACAACAACAAAACCGGTTTAGGAAAACAATATACTGTATCTACGAGGTTCAAAATATGTAATGCATTGCCGTTTATAAATTATTGACACTGTTGTTGGCGAAATTCTCGCTCTATGCAATTTTATGCAGACAAATACATTTTAGAAAGAAAAATCCCATTTACTTTAATATATTCATATAGATGAAAATCAAACTCCAAAATAACTATTGCTGGTTTTAAGTGCATACATTTGCGATTTATTTTGAATTTTATCAATTTTAAATTTGTATGATAAAACTAAAAATTTCAAGCTTATTTTTCAAGACGTCTCGACTCTGAAGTCCAAAGAAAATGCCCTCCTTGATTTTAGACTACTTAGTGCCTTAAAATATTGCTTACCGCGTTGTTAAAAGAGCATGGCAATATGGTAATTTGATTTGTGAATATCTTTTTTTCCTAAAGCTGGGTCTCCACCAAGACTTACATTGTATGTATACACACGTTTTTACAAACAAATGCAAAAAAGTTTGCCCTGCGGGTTTGTTTCAGTCGCCATTTTTTAAATTATGTAAATATCAAGATTGTACACCAATTAAATGGCTTTAATAGCTGTACAATTTTGATATTTACATATATTTACAAAATGGCGGCTGAAACAAACCCGGATGGCAAACTTTTTTGCATATGTTTGTAAAAACGTGTGTATACATACAATGTACGTCTTGGTGGAGATCCGGCTTAGCGTGATAGAGCAACGAAAAAGCACAGATTCGGAATTAGCACGTCGAAATCAGTTGGAAACCCCCTTATCGTTACATAAAATCACAGACAAGAATCCTATCACAACTGCTAGGTGGACTGAGTCCTACACACATAGGAGTATTTGAACGAGTGCTGAAGTTTTGCTAATAAACTCAAAATTACTATAGAAAAGGAAACTATGACAACATTATAAAATAAAAGTAGCATCAACTGGAGCAGTGGCGGCACTAGGGTTGGTGTCTCCCAGTGTGGTAACTCATGGTGTCACCCCCCTCACGACACCCCATAGAGTCCTCTGAGTCCGCCAGTGCCAAATAACAGAAACACAGAATTCTCCCCCCTTCATCAGGTAAATTGGGTTCACATAAGGACCAGATGTCAGCAGGCGGCCTCTTTCTCTGAGGTGACACACGCCAGTAAAACTTACCAAATACAGGGTGAAAACTAATTCTACTTTCGTTTAAATCTTACTTTTTTCCACTAAAAAATGATATCCAGACATTCCAAAATTGCTCATTTTTGCTGATTTTTGTTTTTAAATTCACGTTTGCAAATCAAAATAGAAAATGGAATATTTTCAGAAAATAAGAAAATTTTATCATTATTTTGCATTTTGGTGACACCCCTTGTGATGGTGTCACCCAGTGCGGTCTCCACCTCCCGCACCCCCCTAGTGCCGCTACTGAACTGGAGTATGTATCAATTGAAAAGACCAAGATGAAGTTTTTTATTGACATAAGGAATATTCAGGCTCATCCACAATTGCTCTCAACCTTAATTCGTTTATGGGCAACATGCAAGTGGTTAAATGTATCAGAATGTTGATATTCAAGCATGTGCGCAATGTTCCAACGGCTTGGCAAATATTTTAAACTATTATTCTATTTTTGTATGCCCTTTTATTCTTTTTACCCCGCTATTTCCCACCTTTTCCAGTAGTCTTCAGGTACTGGCCAACTTATGGCGTTAGTATCCTAACATTAGTCTGGACAATTTTACTAACAATTAAGTCAACAAAAACAAAATATTATTGCAAGCAAGGCAGATGACTAAATGCAATATTCTTCTTGTGCTTAGAATGCTCGCCTTCCAATGAATGGGTCCTTGGTTCAAGTTCCTTTGTCCACTGAGAATTTTTCCAATCAATAAAAAAGAAAGATGGTCACCAAGACTAAGTAAGGACATCACACCAAATTTGGAATACTTGGGATTAGTAAGAAATAAATTTGCAAATCCCTTGCCAAGATTTATATTAGACAGAATTTTAAAGCGATTAATTGCAGTTGGAAACTTAACTTTCACTGCATAAGCACTTCAATTGCATGAACATTCGAAATGTTTGTTGAACACTATTTTACAAGATGATTAATTGATTGCTCCATAATCAAAGCTTTTACTCAAGCGTCTTCAGTAGAAAGTACTTTAATGGTTTGTATGAATAATACAGGAAAACCATCCTGTCACTGGCCTGGAAAAAACTGCGGAAAACCGCGAAAACCACAGTGAAAATAGCCGATCCGGGAATTCCGATTGAATCTTTTGCGGTCACACGTGTACTTACATGCTTTCTGAACAACCCATATGGAAAAAATATATATGGAAAATATAGTGCAAATATATCGAATATATGTTTGAAAATATATTGAATATATATTTGAAAATGTATGGAAAATATATGGAATATATATGTAAACCATATATAAAATATATAACACAAATTTCTGAAGTCATAAGCCTTAATCCACAGGCCTCATATTTCTATGGGTCTCATATGCCAAAGGGTCCTTAATTCTACAAGTATCCGGTGTAAATAATAAAAAAAAACACCATCACGTTCAGCAGGGATTGAACCAACATACCTTAACTTCCCATTCCAACAGCTTAACCACATACCTACCAATGATTTCTTGCAGAAATAGCATTGAAAACTGTATAGATTCGACTTTACATGCAAATCAATGAAAATTAGAAAAATATTGTAAGTTATTCGCGCCGAAATATTATTTTAGTCAAGATTTTTAACACTATTGTGTTATGCAATAGTATGCCTGCAATAGTAGCGGCACACTAAAATATGCCTAAATCTGTCATGGCACACTAAAATACGCCTAAGTTCGTTGCGGCACGAAAATATAACAACATTTGTTGCGGCACACTAAAATATGCCTGCATTTTTTGCGGCACACTAAAATGCACCGAAATTTGCTGCGGCACTATTCATTTCCATTTGTTTACTTTTACAATATATTTGTCATATATTTTACATATGTTGTAAATATATATTTTTGAAACAATATATTTGTCATATATTTTACATATATTGTAAATATATATTTTTGAAACAATATATTTGACATATATTTTCCATATATTGCAATATAATTTTTATATATTGTCAATATATTTTTTCCATATGGAAATCTACGATAACTTTCTAATTATACTTTATTTCCTAGATGCAACACATGCTGTGCTCGCTAAGAGTTCCCGTGGCAATACTTGCAAACACGGAGGAAAAACATTCAGGCTTTTGTAATAAACGAAAAACCAGAAAAATAGGTAAAGTGCAAGAAGTTGGAAATACCAAAAGAGTTACGATCTTGGTGTCTGCAAAGCCAAGAAGATTTTCATCAACCGGCGATTGACGCCATGGCACGAGTTAAGCACACAACCAAATAATGGATAAAACATCTTCCAAAAGCATTGTTATTCACACTGAGCATCTTCCGTCAAGCTAAGTCTCCTTGGAGAAGAGCCATATTTCACCTCGAATTCCCGCTATAATCTCCACACTACTGCACATGTGAGCAGTGTGGTGAATATCAAAATCATACAAGATGTATGGCAAAGACACTTGCGGCATTGTTCCATGGCCGCAGGATAGCCAGACAATAAATTATTGCTTGTCAGCTGCCCTGTGCGTCAGTGAAAAATCTCTATAGAAAATGGCCCACCAGAGGCTAGCAGAAAACCTCGATGGAGCTCGTAATTAATCTAAGAACACAGCAGAAAATTGGCTCCGAGGGATCATATCAGAAAACGTTGCTCTGATAAATTCATGAAGTCAGGAAAAAAAGCTTACAAGAATTTCTTTCGGGGTGAGTAATCCCTAAAGAATTTCTTCAAAAATGCCATAGTCGTCATAACAACAAATTAGCCCAATCCAATCTACGCTGCCATATGAAAACTACTAATGTAAGGAGCAGAAGTTGCCTATACAATGTAAAGCTGAAAATTAAACTTTGGAATCGTTCCGTGTATGTTCTAGCATAAAAGTACAATTAAAAACTTTCAAAATCCATCTTGATATGGTTTGGAAAAGCACACCTAATAGACGAATAGTGCACATCTATATACAGTAGCACCTGTCTAAATGCATCCTGTGTAAACGAAAAACCTCTTTAAATGCATAAAATGGGCCAGTTCCGACTTGCGACCCATGTAAAAATTAAAACAAAAAACTTCCCTAAAGTAATAATGAATAACTTTTATTGGCTCCAATGATTTTGCATGTGAATATCAACAATAGAACTGCAAAAATATCAAACTAAGATGAGGTTACCACTTAGATTGACAAGTCCCTGGTTCGCATTGAACAGCTCAATAAGTGCAGACGCCATAGCTGGATATCTGACAATCATTAGACGTTTAACATATATACATAGGTTTGTTTTGTCAAATTTGGCTAGATGCTATGTTGACTTTTTCATTTCTATACTTTTAAGTAAAAGTACAAGTTAGTGACCCTTGGAGTTAGTGGCGAGATGCCACTTGCATTAACAGCGTCGCGAATCTGTTCGACTTTGGATTGATAGACATTCCAGGCATACTGTCGAGCTGTTCATTGCACTTCACATTCCGCACAAAAGTTAGATCATTGTTAGTTTGAATTTTTACTAAATCAGGACAATCGCCAGGTGAACAATTCTATCGTCTAATCGCATGCAAAAAAGGACCAATGGTAAGCATCTGTCTTGGCACGAAGATCGGTGAAATGATTTGAGCGATTACGACTACACGTTCCAGTACTTATTGGAGGACCCTCGCTTAGCACTTCAAAAGAGCGCTTCGTTCAATGGCCTTCCGCCTAAGGCCTTCACCCGGACATGTGCACACAAGAGGACAACGACCCCTCACCCTCTTTATCTCGCGACCCAGACGGACATCCCGACCTTTCTCACCACCATGTGGGCCTCCATGTGCTTTTCTGGTTTTCGTGAGTTCTTGTATTCAACTTAAACAAGTGATGTTAATTTCGACCCTAAATAAAACATTGTAACCCAGAATCTACGACCTGACTTTTTCAATTAGTTTCTGTGGGAGCTAGGCCTTGGTTCCCAAACTGGTGACCTGGACGTGAATCCTTTGTTGAGAAGACATCATCATAGCATTCAAACACAGCGGAAAACAAACTTGTGAGAGCAGACTCATCTCCCGCAGACATCCACAATGTAGGTAAACTGCATAAACTTGAAGGGTTGTGTTTAGGGTTTTTATTCCCATCTGTCGGGCAGATTATCTTTTTAAAATTTTTAACGGACATTGCAGAATGCAAAGAAGTGGGCATTACTGAGGACGAGTGAGAAGAACATTTTGACAAATTTTATTATGAAGAATGCGAGAGCCAGGGAGAAGAACATTTTGAAAAAGTTTGTTATAAAGATTGTAAAAGCCAGGGAGAAGGTTTTAATGAGAGTGAGAGTATGTCATAAATATTGTGTATATTCTTTTGCAATAAGCATTGAGCAAATAGTTTGTGTCATACACATTTTGCAATTATTCTGTACAGTGGTCAATGTACAAAATGTTACCATGGATCAACACTCTTATTTGACAGAATATGTAATATTTTGTTAAAAATATCCGGTAATGTGTAACAGTCATGCTTATTTTAATACTAAAAGGTCCGGTTCACCTTTGAAAGTCACTGAAAACATTTGTATAGAAGCTTTGAATAATTGTACTAAAAAACTTCGAATCTTTTTACTTTCTACAGCCAACTTTCTCGACTTATACTCAGATAAGGTACTTATATACAGTTGTAAGACCCATCAGATCACTCTCCGATGCCTAAATTCCCTCGTGTTATCACCGAATAACCTTTTCGCTGTAGTTCGACCTTAAGAAAGTAACTCTAATAAGCTCTGACTTAGTAGACAAACTGTTTTCTTCGTCCTTCCTTACGTTCCTCAAACTAAGGTGCAAGAGCTATCGGCCTCACGATAAGTAGTCACCTCAAAAGTTTATTTTCTGCATTCTTGTGCTATATCAGAAGGCATCATTTTATGCAAACTGAAAAATACTTGACACATATGGTTAAATATTCGTCATTCTACATGTCTAGGTGATCTGGTCAAGTTGAGTTTGTGCTGGTGGAAAATCAAAGAAAATTTAGTAGGAAAAACATAGACAGCACAAGATCATTAAAATGTAACCTGGAAATGTAGAGCTTGTGCTATTGTTAACATAAGATTACCGAGGACAAAACATTATATAGAGATGATAACTTGTATTACATTTAAAGTGCACATTTGGTACCGAAAATGTGCATTTAGCAGACATATAAACTGCTCTTCTGTGCAGAAAATCCAACCCTACTTTTATGAATTTGTATCACGAAATTAATTATCCAATTTATGACATTTAGAAAAAAACATTTCGAGATCAAAATATATGAACTGGTATAGGGTACAAATGAAGGTAAACTACATAAAATAGAAAGGGTGTGTTTATGGTTTTTATTCCCATCTGTCTGGCAGATTATCTTTTTAAAAATTTTAACGGTCGTTGCCGAAGGCGAAGAAGCAGGCGTTGCCGAGGACGAGTGAGAAGAACATTTTGAAAAAATTTGTTATGAAGAATGTGAAAGCTAGGGAGAAGGCTTTGATGAGTGTGAGAGTATGTCATAAATATTTTGTACACTCCTTTGCAATAAGTATTGAGCCAGTAGTTTGTGTCATACACATTTCACAATATTATCAATGTCGAAATCAAAATATATGAACTCAGATAGGGTACAAATGAAGGTAAACTACATAAAATAGAAGAGTTGTTTTTATGGTTTTTATTCCCATCTGTCTGGCAGATTATCTTTTTTAAAATTTTAACGGACATTGCCGAAGGCGAAGAAGCAGGCGTTGCCGAGGACGAGTGAGAAGAACATTTTGACAAAATTTGTTATGAAGAATGTGAAAGAAAGGGAGAAGGCTTTGATGAGTGTGAGAGTATGTCATAAATATTGTGTACACTCCTTTGCAATAAGCATTGAACCAGTAGTTTGTGTTATACACATTTCGCGTTGTTATCAATGTTGAAATCAACATATATAAACTCGTATAGGGTACAAATGAAGGTAAACTACATAAAATAGAAGTTGTGTGTTTATGGTTTTTATTCCCATCTGTCTAACAGATTATTTTTTTTTTAAATTTTAACAGACGTTGCTGAAGGCGAAGAAGCAGGCGTTGCTGAGGACGAGTGAGAAGAACATTTTGACAAAATTTGTTATGAAGAATGTGAAAGCCAGGGAGAAGGCTTTGATGAGTGTGAGAGTATGTCATAAATATTTTGTACACTCCTTTGCAATAAGCATTGAGCCAGTAGTTTGTGTCATACACATTTCGCAATGTTATCAATGTCGAAATCAAAATATATGAACTCGTATAGGGTACAAATAAAGGTAAACTACATAAAATAGAAGAAGTGTGTTTATGGTTTTTTATTCCCATCTGTCTGGCCGATTATCTTTTTAAAAATTTTAACGGACGTTGCCGAAGGCGAAGAAGCAGGCGTTGCCGAGGACGAGTGACAAGAACATTTTGACAAAGTTTGTTATGAA
>JAQGAE010004391.1:0-12880 GCA_034696685.1 Julus scandinavius | reverse complement strand
TCTTTGCTGAATAAAAAGTTATCACACTTGAAAAATGTACAAGATGGGTGGATGAAAACTTTTTTGACACAGTGTAGGTGTCAAGTCGGGACCGACACAGTTATGCATTTAGAGAGGTTATTCATTTATATAGGATGCATTTAGAGGGGTTATTCATTTACACAGGATGCTTTTAGACAGGTCTTACTGTACAGTCAAAAAATGGCCGTATGTGGGGCCATTTACTCCAAGTATGAATGAAATGACACGCCAAAACTGACGATAAAGGGGTTGGGACGGGCGCATGCTATTTTCAGCCCTTAGTGCCATTAATCATAACTGGTAGCCATGGCTCATTAATCAACCGTGTTTCAGACGTCTGGTAAACAAAACTGCAAGATACGTTCCGTGGTTCACGACCTCGGCCTGATGCGTGTGTAGCCAATCAAACAATCCTTGAATGCCAAGGCCTGTATGTCGAGCAAGCTAATCGTGTATGGGCAATTTCAAAACGAAAAAAAGAAAAAAAAGATCATCATCGTGTTTTACGCCGTTGCTATGGCATTACCCAAGAAAAGCATCCCCTCGCGAACCTCAAAGACCTCAACCGACGTGCTTCTCAAGGTCGAGAAGCGCTCCAACAGGAAGACGAGGTGAAGCCGCAAAGTGCGCCTGCCTCGATTATTTCCGCGCTTTTCCCTCCAACCCCCTTTCCCAAAAAAAAAAAGAAAAAATTACAAACGAAAAAAAAAAAACTTTAAAAAAAATGGCGTTTTTAGTTCAGCGCTGCTGGTGCCTGACGTCATCTCGGATGCGGCGTAGGCCTACAACGGTGCGATTTGGAAAAGTAGGTCGGTTCGTAAACGTCGACTGGGAACACGTTGCACAAGGAGGACTGTAATGAGTTTGACCAACAACTAGGTTGCCAAACTGCACCTGTAGGAGACTATTATTACCCAACCTTAATTCTTCGTTAGGAGAACAACAAAAAATAAAAAAGAGCTTCAACTTTTGCGCCATTTTGGGGAAATGGAGAGGAGTGAAGCCCCACAGGGTGAGCAGTGTTCGTGAGTCACATTTCAACGAATACTCGCCCCGCGAAAACGCAAAATTTAGTGAAGGCACATTGCGCGTGGAACTCGTGGCTGCCATCTTGAATTGGGCAAAACGCCCTTTTAGACATGTACAGTACAAGCCCTCTTCTGGCGGTTTCATCACGGAGCAATTGATGCAATTAAATTTTTTTTTTTTTTTTTTTTTTTGTACAAGTCATCAAATTGAAATCCTGCAGTACGCTGAGTAAAAAGAATCGTCGATAAGAATTGAACATGTTTTTACTTACATGCCTAATACCGAAATGATATATGTAGTATATACATTTTAAAGGAAATATGTTACCACATATTATATTATTATTTATGAATTCCGGTCTCACCAAGGACGGATAGAAGGGGTTGTGCTGCACTTCAATTTAGTAATCAGTAAATGATCCTAGGCTCGGGCAAATTCGTCTAAAAAATAATAAAAACTTGTGTACACGCACCGGCAGCCATCTTGGGGATTGTGTAGTAGCTTGCACAAGCTGGCTAAATTTCAATTCAACGAACAAATATTGAAAAAATGTTCAATTTTTAAGATAACCTTTGCCGGAACTAGTAATCAATATTGTGTAAATATTTGTGCTAGTTAAAAAAAAAATAAAGTTAACAAATAGGACGAATGCATCGGCGGCCATTATGAAGCTCTTATCGTCGCTACACAAGCCTATAATTCCACGAACAATATTATTTTAGAACAATATTTGTGTTATTTTTGAAACTTAAAACAAACCAAGAACATATGGGGAAAATATGCTATATAGGGCACTCTTGAAGCTCTCGCTGTTGTTTACACTTTCTAAGAACTCATAAATTAATGAACTAACCTTGATAAATATTATTTTCTGGAACATTTAAAATGGAAATCACAAAACCCTAAAACAACAACAAAAAAAGCTCTGGCTGAATTTAGCACGTTATTGTCTTGAACTTTTCAATTGATCATGATTAAGAAATAAGATATTTCCGAAAAAGAAAAAGAAAAGAAAAAAAACACGTTTTATCCATTATACCGGACATTTAAAATTCCACCTTTAAAATTGGAATTTAGAATTAAAACTTTCCAGAAAACTGTTGAAAACTTTTCGGTTCTATACTGTACAAGAATTTGAACCTACCTAAAGGTCGGTATGCATTAGAAGAAACAAACACATACAACATACACAAGAAACACTGAACAAAAACTTCCAGCATGTTTTTCGGAACATGTGTATTTTTTCCTATGATCGGGACGCAACTTAAAGGTCGGTATGCACCAGAAGAAACATAAACAAACACATAATAAAACATACACAAGAAACACAGTTTCCAGCACGTTTTTAGAAACATTTGTCGCGAATTTCCTTTGATCCAGACCGCCTCTTGAGCGATCGCCAGGAAACATTGAAATGTGTCAGAAAATGGCCGTTTTTCGACACATGTTTCACAAACATTTCTGGACACACCACGGCAGCATGTGTATGTTTCATGTGTCTTAATGTTTCTTTTGGTGCATACGCACATTAAGGAAACCAGGGGTTTAACATCCTCTTAAGATCGGTATGCAACAGAAGAAACATACACAAACACTGAAACAAAGTTTCCAGCATGTTTTTCGAAACATGTGTCGCAAATTTCCTTTGATCCGGACCCCCTCTTGAGCGAACGCCAGGACACACGAAATGTGTCAGAAAATGGCAGTTTTTCTACACATTGTTTCACAAACACTTCTGGACACATCAAGGTAGCATGTGTATGTTTCTTTTGGTGCATACATATAGTCGTAATGTTCTATATAGTCCAATTTCCATATTTTTACAACTGAACAAATCTGCAAATGACACAAGTCATATCGAATGAGAACTTGAAAATCTTAGGCAACAACCTGCAACCAGATACATTTTTTACGAATTTACCGAAAAGCCCAAAACACGCCACTTTCATGGCCAATTCGCCACATGTGGGCGAGTGGCAAAAAGGGTTGCCCACCCTTGCAGTAAACCTTTTTGGGACTAGTCAAATTCTTCATATTTTAACCTTACCGGTTTAGACAAAAAATCACTTTCTTTTCGGATCATTCCATTAGCAGATTCGTTCTGGAAGATTGCGAGTTCAGAACTACTTTCTTAAAAAATGGCATTATATAATGAATTTATTATTGTTCTTTTCAAATGTATCAATACAAGTTTAAAGAAAACATCCAGTGTTTTACCTTAACAGATAAAACCTAAACAAACGAAAATTTTTAGAGGCACTAATAAAGCTGAATAATTTTAAAAAGTGTAAAACGGCCCTTAAATCAACAAGTTTCATCAAAATTATCACGTGTTCCATAAGATACAGGACCCTAACTGACAATGCTGGAATAATCCGAGAAGCTAAATCGATTTTATTAATACATTCACAGCTTTTTGGTATAGTGTTACCGTTTCTTTGAGTTTAATAACAGTTATATTAGATTGTTTGCGTTTTCTATGAAATGCATATCAAGCAATGCTGCAATGGTCATCCTGATCGCTGGTTGACCGGTTCCAGAGCCAAGCAGCATTTGAGCACGTGCGGTATAAGCAACCTCTAACCTTCGCATTGACACAGGGAAGTGGGAGCTTCTGGTATGCCCCAGGTGGTCGTTCCACCTCGCTACCAAGTGGACACGTCAAGAGTGTCGCATTCTGGATGGCTACAGCGACGAAAATGGCAATTCGTTCACTGCACTGCAATGAATAAACTCACTCACTATATGAAGTTCAACACTTCAAAGTTTGTGCTCTTAATAGCTGATCTCAATTTCCAATGTCTGCAATAAACAAACATTTAATTGCTGATGCCATAAGCTCTATCTCAAGGTTCACAGTATACAAATTCGTTATGGCAGTACTACATATACTGTTAACACAACACAAATGCTTGTTCACAAATAATCATTCGAACATTCGTTCACTATCTTTTCTGCTTATGATCCACGCATTTGTTTACCAGCCTTTGTTAAGTGCTCAGGTCATCTGAACGTTCGTTCACTTGCTCTACCCAATGATGAACCACTATGTAGCCTTTCTAACTGTGCGCATCATTTGAACGTTCTTTTGCTTGCCTTTCACAATGCTCACATCATCACAACGTTCGTTCACTGTCCTTTCTCTCGCTCTCTTAATATTCACATCATCACATCGTTCATTCACAAGCATGCATTGCTCAAATCAGTAGAACGTTGGCTGGACTTTTTAGACCATTCACAAGGTTTTTCAATGCGCACATCATATAAACGTTCGTTCACACTGATCACAACGTTCATATATACTAGTCTTATTTCACGGAATATTCTTTCACTGGCTTTTCTCACTGTTCACATCATCACAACGATCATTCACTCGTATTTCTGAATGATCACATTATTAGACCGTTCTTTCACACATTATCACAACGTTCGATCACTGGTCTTATTTCTCTGCTCACATTGAAACGTTCTTTCACTGGCTTTTCTCACTGTTCACATCATCACAAATCATTCACAAGTCTTTCTCAATGATCACATTATCACAATGTTTGTTCACTGGTCTTATTTCACTGCTCACATTGGAACGATCTTTCACTGGCTTTTCTCACTGTTCACATCATCACAAATATCATTTTCTCAATGATAACATTATTACAACGTTCGTTCACTAGTCTTATTTCACTACTCACATTGGAACGTTCTTTCACTGGCCTTTCTCACAGTTCACATCATCACAACGATCATCCACTATAGCCTTTCTCAATGATCACATAATTAGAACGTTCTTTTATTAGCTTTGCTCACACGTTCGTTCACTAGGCTTTGGAACTGCTCACATTGGAACGTTCTTTCACTGGCCTTTCTTACTGTTCACATCATCTCACCATGCCATTATTGCCATTATTTACATCGCCCACACCTCGATTGCAATATTTTGCATATTTTAAATGTTCAAACTTTACGAAAGCAAGTATGTATAGTAACTGCTTTAATAAACCCTTTTCCAGATTTTCCATTGCCATCACGGCATCACCAGCACCTGTATTTACCATTCAAACTGGACGAACGAATGTTCACTGTACAGATTTCGATCATTACACTCAGAAATCTCGCTCTCTGTTCACATTTGTCGAACATTCGTTCACCAAGGCTTAACTCCACCCTTCACACCCAAGGACTCACACATGTCAAACGTTTAAACGCTACAGTTGACATTTTCTCACAATGTTTCCATAACACCGCAATTCACCACCGTTCTGTTGGCCTTTAGTTAGTGGATATTTCCACAGAATGTTTCCACACTCCACGGACGCTTGTTCGCCACATTGCAACTGGCACACAAGCGTTCACAGAAGAGGCTGCTAGTGGCCCAAAAATTGCACCACAGCCACCCGCAAGGGTTAAAATTAACCCGGGTTGGCTCGCGAGGCCGCAAACAGGGCCTCGAACGCCAAATCGCCACGCACTCGCTCCAGAAATAGCCCGTCCCGCTTTTCGGGAATAGGGGGTGACGATGAAGACTATGCGACAAGAAAAGAGGATTTTATAGAGATTTTCCACCTTTTTTTATAAAGCTTCCTGGCCACGCGACTGGCGGCAGGTCATTATCCCTGGGTCCTATATGTGGGCATTCTGCTCGTTTTAAGGGTTCCAAATGTTCTTCTCCAAGATTTTGGATGTCGTATCGCCTGGGTCCCCCTTTCAACATACGGCAAAAAAAACCGTCTACAGATTCTAATTCGAAACTTGCCCCTCGTCTCTGCAGTAGTTACGGCAATCGCAGTTCCGTATTTTTAGGGACCAAAAACGATAGTCGAACAGCGAAAAATGAGCGCGAAACAGCCGCGGGTGGACTGACGGCCAGCCGTAGAGCTTAATTGGCACTCGGCAGGGTTCAACTTCCGTTCTTCGGGCTTCAAATTCGGGTCCGCGGAGGGCCCATACCCCACGCAACAAGAAAACAATTCAGAGAAAGTAGAAAGACGCGGTCTAAAACGTGGAAAAACTCACCGTTAGATCCGTGTGTTTGGGGTCCCTGTGCGAGGCGGCCCTGATAATGCCAGCTCGCCATTCCCACTCGCCGATGCGGCTCAGCTTGGGCTTGTTGGACCCACTCAAGGACAGGAAGCGCTTGCCCACCAGCTCCTCGCGGCACTTGTAAGCCATGGCACTCATCTGCTATCCATAATTTCGCGTTTTTCGGCGATTTTCTGCACAAATTGGCGCGCGCGCGTCCAAACGAAATTCCACACTTGCCACCATTGCTGGCCGCGCGTAATACTACGTAACGAAGGCGGGGAAGCGGCGCGTAATTCTACGCAACCAGCCGGCCGCCGGGGTCGAAAAGTAGTCCAGCCGTCTCGCGCCGGCGCGAGAAGCGGCGAGAGCGAGGAATGGGCGGAGCTTGCATACGCCCCGCCCAGGTCTACCAACTTTTTTTTTCCTGGAACCTTTCTTTATTCCCAGAGTTGAGGGCGTCCGGTGCATAACCGTCGCAGCCCCGTTCCCAGTTATTTTGTTTTTTTGGGAAGCATTCTTCATTTTCGCCATCACGGCATGGATTACGCCGTCGCGTAGGTCTTGTGTGCAAGCAACGGAGTCGCCACGATGATGTCGGCGATGCTTTCCCGGCTGGTGATGTAAGTCACTTCGAAATTTCAATTTTTGTTCCTGCGTTGTTCCGAAAACCTGGGGCAAACTTCCCCTAAGTTTCATTTCAGATGGCCTAGTGCTCATCAGGGCTCCAGGTTTCCGTTATTTCTGTTGGAAAAGGAATTTTCACCCTCACTTGAGCATGTCGGAAACTTTCCCTACTCGTCCGTTGTTCGCAGTTTTCAACTGCCCACGGTTGCACAACAGGGTCTCCGTACTCTTGTTCACGCCTTCAACGGTGCACGCACGACAGTTTACGGACGCTTCGATGGGCCGTCGGTCAATGTGCACCTGCAAATAGTGATGGAATAAATTTTAAAATGTGGAAGAATTCTGCAAATGCAGTGGATTTAAACCGATTGGGGCCTCGTATCTTTATGGTTTCAACTGGCCGTCAATGAATAGGCCCTATGCTCCTGTGTAGCCATAAGTTGCTTGTGCCAAAAAATTCCAAAATAATGGAGCATTTATTCTATTTGTGGAGTTAGCCGGGCTTAGACTTGACAGCAGATGTTCAGACATGTGATAAGCGTGTTAATTACAAAAAAAAATAATGTAAAACTGAAGAGTCATGGAGATCACATGACTGGATTTATTTCAGAAGCCATGTCATGTGATTAGTTCAAACATTCGGAGAACATTGTGTTCATTTGTGTTTAGCAAATGTCAGAATTTATTCCAAATTAAATCTTGTGAACCTGAACAAATGCTACAACTATAATCTCACATTAAGACTAAAGCTTATACTAAATCCAATGCAGATGTTCAAAATACACATTTCAGAAAAGCAAAAGTTCCCAAATTGTATGCTGACATTTTGGCTGAACCCCTCACGTTCACTTTCACTGGCCACGGTCGCGTGACCACACCAAACTTGGTAATTGGGGTGAATTTGATGTGACGTCACCACGCGGTGTGATCATCAGCAGGTTTTACTGTCGTGATCCCCCACGCGTTGTGCCTCAACTTTATTAAAAGGCCAAATCTAATCCTCAGGCAATGTGATAAAACGCACAGTTTCTTAAATGCAGTATTCATGGTTTAGCCAGCATTTCATAGAATACCAAATACATTTTATGCAACGTGCGATACGACCTAAACCTTAAAAGTTTGTTCAATATTGACTTCAAACTTCCTGCTCACAACCAAGTTGTACTACATCTTTTCTGCTAAGTTTGAGTACAGTTGGCACCAGGTAAATCTTCGCGAGATAATTCGAAGGAGTGTCGCTATCCTTGAAATTATCTTAAATGCATATTTTTAGAGCCTTGCCCTCGATTTATCGGTACCATTGCGAGGGGACTAGATTATTATTATTTTTTTCAAGCAGGAAAAAAAGCACCAGGATACATAGTCGATAATCAAAGTTCTATATGGCGTGCCTAAAACCTGGTACATTCTAAATAAAAACTATGTCATATAGAACCTTTGGAAGTTGAATGGACTGCTACACTGGTGGAACCATATAAGGTGATTTATAGCACTATAGTATTTACTTGGCCCTTTACAGGAACATTTTAAATGCTTTCCTTATTAGATCAATTTTTTTACAAGTTTCCAATGGGATTCGAACACATCATCTCCTGATCCATAAGCCCAACACACTGACATCTTCACCTATAAGGAATGTGTTGAAACTTTGATGGACTTTGAGTTATTCAAAAGCATCAGGGCAACAGATGTTGCTGATCGAATGCAACAGTGTAGGTCACATAAGGTGGAATATTGAACCAGTCAAACGCCCTATAGAGTGCATGATTTTTGGATTTAGGTGAAACCCATCCCAAAACATTCCCATAATTTGGGTTGAACCTGGCAAGGTCAACAATGCCAAACAGCTATTTTCCCTGGGCGTAAGCAATTTTGCCAATCCCGTAAAACAAACGCTGCTGTTTTCTCGTAACTTAATCGCCGTGTTTGATGAGATAGGGTGGATTAGATTCGATATCTGGGAGTCATTTTAAGATTCCTGGATAGTTCGGAAATAGTTCAGACCACGCCCACTCGCTCGATGTACATCGAAATTCGACCATGGAGGCGAAAGTGGAATACACGGCTGATCGCAAGTTTTCGACCTAGTAACGGCGAGCGACCCAGAAACCCAAAAGCCATCCAATTCAACATTGCCATTTATGTACTGCTTCGGCACAACTCTCGCGTTTCGTCACACAGGAATTACCATTTCGGCGAGATGAAACGCAACTGGTCCTGTGTACCTGTTGAGCTTACAAATAAACCTGTGTTTTTTGTTTTGCTTACAAAATTTGTTTTTCTCAAAACTCCCGAAACCAATGTAATTCCAAGCACTAGTTTTGCAGAAGGCAGCGATAGATGTTAGTCGTTAGATGGCGTTATAGGCAAGTGTCATTAGTGAAACTTTCATTTTTCTCATGACATGATCGTGGTTGTCACGCTGACTGCCCAATTCCAGGGTCCTAGGATGAGGTCATGATCTCTTTCTGTAGCTCCTATTGTGCTTTATTTTGCTTTTATTTGTATTTACTTCCTCTCATTAATGTGTGACGCAAAGATGCAACTGCGACCATATACTGCTTTTGTCACGTTCACTCACACGTGCCATTTGGAAGCGCGCATCCGGAGGCGGAATTTCGTAGCAACTGAAATCATAAGCCGTACAAATCATACCGGTTGGGATTAGGGGTTCTAATGCATTGGTGGTAAACCCTGATGAAAGGCTGTTGGGTTGGGTTTCAGAATTTAACCAACCATGAAAACCATAAACGGATGAGCAGCATGGTTAGTTGTAAGCCCCCATTCCTTTCAAAGAAATGTGAATAAAGCAAATACGAATGCCATGCCATCAAAGGCATGATGACTGCCTGGCTGGGCTCGAGGAATCGATGCAATAACATGATTGGATACAATATTGACACAAGTCTCGTTCGTTTGGAATAACGGTCTACTTGCACCAATTGAATAAGGCATCCAATGAACATGAAGTAGTAATGATACTTCAGATCGTCAATGTTGGGTCAAAGTAATCAATGTAATGTAAATTAGGCGCAACCAATCCAACATATCAAATAAACTGGTGAATAGTTGGTTGGGCTCCAAGCAACCAGGTTAAGAACCGATTACTGGTCAGGTGTGGCTAACGATCCCTGTGTCCTTTGGCGACCGTCCAAAAAGTTGGTTTGTGCTGAGGAAGTTGCGTGGGAAGTTGCTCGTCCAGGTTGTTGTCTTCGGTTAACTGCCCACGTAAATCTTCGAGGAAAAGAACATTGGAAAACGGCCGCGTTTTTCCTCTATTTTGGAGGAAAAATTCAGCCAGTCTCCGAATTTCTTTTTGACAGGGCCAGGAAAAATCGAAACCAGAGGCTAACCCTTTTTGAGATTTTCAAATATCTTCCTTATGCGTTTAACGAAATTCCACTGTAATAAAACATTTCCACAGAGACCAAAGTTTTCTTGAAGTACACAATTGCCAAGGACTGTAGAAAACCTGTGTGGCTGCCAGAATCTTGGCTGCCTTCTACAAAACCTCTGTGACTGCCAGCATCTTTGCTGACTATAACAAAATCTCTGTGACTGCCAGCATCATTGCTGACTTTTGCAAAATCTCTGTGGCTGCCAGCATCTTTGCTGACTTTTACAAAACTTCTGTGGCTGACAGCAACCAGTCGTGAGGCCGTCAACCCAGGAAGCAACCCGAACCTCCCTTCTTTCAGCAAGCACACCAAACATGCCTGTTATTCGCATTAAGCTGCTGCAACGCTAAAAAAAGCAGCCTTGTCTGCTTGTCCCTGCATTTCTGGCGGGGGTGGCTGCTATGGCTGCCTGTCACTTCCGGCGGTGCACCAGCCCAGCATACTCGGCAGTGCGCCAGCTGGCTGTCGCCACTGAAACGAAACTCCCTCCTTCAAAACTTGGGTTTAATTTGGACCGTATCCTGCCTAGGACTAAAAAAAGACATCGTTGGTCCCTGGCAGCCAATGATTTCTCGCCGTTGTTTGCGTGCCCAGATGAATCCAGAATAGTAGTCTGTTTCCTCGCATTGCGCCGAGCCCATGTGACTGCCGTAAACACGGCATCCGGTGGCCGAAACTCACTTTCCATTTTACACGATCGACCGTGGCCATCTAGTGTCCGTGGGCTCCGAGAAGTCCCCTGGTGTCGCGGAAGGTGGCCATTCTGGGGTACCAGTTCCGCGACCATCTTTGTTGTCAGTGCAGTAAGCCACGCATCAAGAGTAGCCAGATAATCTGGATTCGAAGTGGATGCTGAGATGTAGGGAAGCTTGGCCAGCAACCAATTAGGATGCGGTTGTCTTGTGTTTTTGGAGCCCTTCTTGGGTAGCAGCCTGTTTGATGTCGTGTCAGGCAGCCATCTTTGTGTGCAGACATTGCTATTCTGGAGTGGCAACCGAAGTCTCTGGAACATTCAATCAAGTTTAGATTTGTGTTTTTGGAGTTCATCCACTGGCAGCCCTTTTGATGTTGTCAGGCAACCATCATTATTTGCCAAGTGAGACATTGGTTTCTGGAGTGGCAACCAGTGTTTGGCACCAGCAGCCAATGGTACTTTGGATCTTAACAGCACGTTTTGGGAGAGGGTGCCAAAGTCGTTTATGAACCTTTGGTCATTTAGTATCATGACAGACGGCCCTAGTCAGCAGCCAATCAGAAGGCATGGCAACCACACGATTTTGAGTATATATCAACAGTTTTGAGCGACCCAGAACCTAAAGAAAATAATAACCACAACATAATAACGAAAATCTCGACATGCCCCTGAGGGTGACTCTGTCGAACCTGGCCCTGCTTGCGCTATTTGGCTGTGCATCACTTCCATTCATGGCCCCATCTATTTCCACCACTTTCAGATTGGTGTTTGGTACCCTTTATCCGGCCTACGCCTCCTTCAAGGCTGTGAAGACCAAGAACGTGAAAGAATACGTAAGTATCAGACAAATATCCAATTCTTGTGCAAGAATCCCAATTGCCAAAATCTTTACTCTTGGCCTAGAACACGAATTAACCAAAATCTCATTCTTGGCAAGCAACCCTAGATTCCAAACTCGCCGTCTTTGACAAAATTAACCTGCTTCTTGGCCAAGAATCCCATATGTACAAATCTGTTCTCAGTCTGATTTTCCATTAAAAGCAAACTACCAAACAACAAAAGTGAATTCTGTTAATGTACTGCAGCTGGCAGCGATAATCCAAATAGGCCGATATCATCAACCCTTATCAACATAATCTACGATTACAATTCTAGTATAATAAGAACAGCTAAAAATAAACGCTAATGTTGGTCTGAAACGAGCGCACCATGCTCCAATTGATGATATGCACGTGACATCTTCCTGTTTTCTCATATTTAGTCCAACTTTGCCAAACAACAATACACGAGATAAGCAGGGGAATATTCGGAATTTCTGCGTCCACTTTAAAATAAAATAATAATAAAATATAATTTGCGAAAACATGTTTCTCTCGAAATTGGCAACTTCAAACGGTACTTTCAATTTTTTTACACCACTATTAGTTTTTATAAAACATTTTTTAAATAAATGTGTACTCCCGCAGCACAAAGGTTTGAAAAACACTGCAGTGGAGTAATCAATACATTTCCTGCGCAAAAATAATAATGATTTGGGGAAAAAATCCAAAATGTGCTAAAAAAACCTATAGATTGATGGAAGGGAAGAATCGATTCCATATGTTCGTGCATACCATCAATTATAGCCTAACTGACAAATAAATTTGGCCTTACATAAATAATCCCATTATTTGACCTTATCACAAATCGGGTTTAATCAGCTGAATATATTTGTGAAAGACCACAAAAGTATTCTCTCCATTTGTTCAATTTTAGTCAATTAAATGGTTTATATGCCCCGCGCTAGTTTCGTGACGACCATCTTGGAATCTCATTAGCATAACTTTTATTGCCGAATTTCAGCTAGCCAATAGGGAATCGGGTACGGTCCGCCTCCTATTAAACCCCACCCGTTTCATGATGGCCGCCGCTTTTTAGTTGTTACATCATCCGCCAGATGCCGTATCGGCTTCATTTTCAGCTGATCAATGATAGCATTTTATACAGAGCTGCTCAAAGTTTGCCCAATTCCCATTTTCAGATTCTCATATAAATTGTCAATATTTAAAGGGATTCGGAAATATATATTAAAAAAATTTCTGAGTTTTCTAATGAA
>JAQGAE010004390.1:0-12881 GCA_034696685.1 Julus scandinavius | reverse complement strand
AAATATGTCCAAGTTTTGAATTTCTGATATATCCAAATATGTCCAAGTTTTGAATTTCTGATATATCCAAATATGTCAAAGTTCTAAATTTCTGATATATCCAAATATGTCTAAGTTCTGAATTTCTGATATATCCAAATATGTCCATGGTCTGAATTTCTGATATATCCAAATATGTCCAAGTTCTGAATTTTTGATATATCCAAATATGTCAAAGTTCTGAATTTCTGATATATCCAAATATGTCCAAGTTTTGAATTTCTGATATATCCAAATATGTCCATGTTTTGAATTTCTGATAAATCCAAATATGTCCAAGTTTTGAATTTCTGATATATCCAAATATGTCCAAGCTCTGAATTTCTGATATATCCAAATATGTCCAAGTTCTGAATTTCTGATATATCCAAATATGTCCAAGTTTTGAATTTCTGATATATCCAAATATGTCCAAGTTCTGAATTTCTGATATATCCAAATATGTCTGAGTTCTGAATTTTCGATATATCCAAAAGTACTACACATATGGCATTCTTCATATATTGTTTTGTCTAAGGAAGGCATCTCCGGTGGAAAATCAATACTTGGACATGTATAGGCCAAATTTGACCATTTGATATATAGTCATTAGTCATATTTAACTATAGACCATTTTCTTCAATGATTTTCTCTAAGGCACTGTACGTATAATTGCCTTTAGCATGACTAACATGATTGATGTTGATGTGATAATATCATCAAGGACAGCTAAATTAAGAATGTAAAGAAAATAAATGAACAAATACCATTTATCATGGCTCAAATTTAAAACAACGACATTATCTGCCTTTCTAGTCCATATATCTGCGTTTAAATCCGGTCATTAATTATCCGGAGTATTTACAAAAATTCATTTCAAAAACGTTCATGATTCAGCATTTGACCTAGTGTTTTGGAAAACAGCAGATTCACCACTCTATAAATCAGAAACAGCTTTTTTACTCAGTTATCAAAAGTTATCATTCATCTGCATTTTGGGAATAGTTTCGATTAATCTGATAGCAGTATTCGAGATTGTTGATTATTGGAAAAGTTACGACGCTATTACATATGCATATAAACAACGAATGTTTTTTTAAGATAACATAAAAAAACGCATGGAAAGCGTGAATGAATAATATAAGTACTAAACAGGGAAATATTAAACGTATTTGGGCCTGCATTACTTCGAATCTGCTATTCACAGATATGGCATCATTACGCAGAAAATATGCAGTTATTCAAATAAATATACAGTGCACGTTCAACAGATTCAATATGTGTGTATAATTCTACAAATGCTTTGCTCCTGAATGTTAAGTGAAGCCTAGTAAAATTACAATTTCAGTCGCTTACAGAGATTTCAAGATATGGAATATTGACTATAAAAAGCTTGATTTGCAGATTCGCACTGTACCAGAAGCAATTTAGCAGTTTCCATATACGAATGCTCTCTAATTTACATTAATGCCGGTAGATTGAGCCAAAAACAGGACTTGCGGCACCTAACATGGGCATGAATGAGGTTGTGAATGGAACAAGTTTTACCAAATAGCAGTTTGATGACCTACTCGCCCTACAATTCCACTTCACTGAAAATTGGCTTATACAAACGGCATTTCCGAGTTAATGCTCTGACATTTCAAAGCAATATCCACAACAAAGTAAACACCAACGACAACAACAACAAAGCCATCTCTGTTATGCGCTGTATTCATGTTGAAACGTGGTTCAAAGTTAACAAAATACTGGACCTTTTATGGAACTATGCATGTTTTCAAACGTACAGTATTTGACCAATACATGTTTTGCACATCCAGCATTTGGCCATACATATGTCTTCACGCATACAGTACATGGCCATACATGTTTCCACACATGCAGTATTTGGTCATACATGTTTTCACACATACAGTAGAACCTGTCTAAATGCATCCTGAATAACCTCTCTAAAAGAATAAAATGTGCTGGTCCCGACTTGGGACACGTGTGTAAAATACACCTGCCTAAAAGGAATAACCTGTCTAAAAACATAACCTTTCTAAGAACATAGCCCGTCTAATTGAATAACCTGTCTAAAGGCATAACCTGTCAAAGAGCATAACGTGTCTAAATGAAAAACTAAATGAAAAACCTGTCTAAGAGCATAACCCTTCTAAGAACATAGCCTGTCTAATTGAATAACCTGTCTAAAGGCATAACCTGTCAAAGAGCATAACCTGTTTAAAAGCATAACCTGTCTCAAGGCAAAAGCTGCCTAAAGGCATAACCTGTCTAAAAACATAACCTGTCTAAGAGCATAACATGTCTAAATGCATAACCTTTCTAAAGACAACCTGCCTAAATGCATACCCTGTCTCAAGGCATACCCTGTCTCAAGGCCTACCCTGTCTCAAGGCATATCATGTCTCAAGGCATAACCTGTCTCAAGGCATAACCTGTCTTAAGGCATAACTTGTCTGAAGTCAAAACCTATCTAAAGGCATAAATGGATACAAGCATATGGCAAGTCTGTGGTCCTTTATACCTTTCCATCCGGGGATTTAAGCCTGTCTCGAAATCGTATGGTGGGTACCGGAACGTGTGAACAATACATTCGGTCAGCACCGAATCAGTAATTTACTTAGGCAATTTTCGCTTTGTTTCAAATGTTTCCAGGCATAAACTTTAGCAAGTTAGTGGAAATTAATCTCAATTTTCCAGCCTTTCAAATGGTGAAATTCGCTTAATCATTGTATAGTGACAGTAAAGACACATGGCTATTCTTAGGTGTCCACCATGCGGAAATCAAAAGGGTTCTTAATGGTTCTACTCCTTCCTGTATATTTCGTGCCCAATTTCTACTCTGTTTTTATTGCGCAAATGTATTACGTTTCAGCTCAGTGAGCCGAACATAATGACATCTCGTTTAACACGGATAAAAAATCGAAAAATAAAAGTGCTAACTGTCAAGGTCGTAATTCCGGCTATTCGATGGGCTGCTGGTTAAGTGGCTAAATTATGGGAACCAAAAGTGTTGAGGCTTTGCGAGCAAATTAAGAAAGAAGGCGTCTACTGCAGATGGTTCATGAAAGATACCATCATGTGAGAAACGAAATGTACAATATATCGAGATCATCAATGAATCACAAGGATAATGCATCCATTTCATGTTATCACAATGGTGTGACTCTTATGCTCAAGTCGCGACACTGGTCGTTAAGTACGTATTCCAAGTAAGAAGTTTGACCGAGAAACACATCTAGAGACATAAATGACAATAGTTTCTGGGGACTCAATTACAGTTATCTAATTCACCTTCTTGGCTCTTGTCTCGCGTTTAAAGGTGAAGACATTGCGCTATTTCAGAAACTACAAAACTTCAGTTTCCCTTTTATGGCAACTGTCAGAGATGGATTTTAAACTAAAATAGCAAGATTTAGATATGGTTATTTATTTATTAAAGTCTATATCAGGGTGGAAAAGCTATACATTTCTATGTATGGGCTATATTTCGACAATGATAAGTCATTTATGTGACATATTTCGACAATGATTAGTCATTTATGGACCATAAAACGCCAGATATGTACCTCAATAAATCATCGGTGACTCATATTGCTCATGTAAATCTGCAATGGTAAACATATAATATACTCGGTTTACGAACTTAATCCTTTCCTTGACCCTGTTCGTTAACCGAATTAATCTTTCCCATTGCAATTAATGTAAATCCAAATAAAAACATGCTTTCTAAAAGCTGAATTAATTTAAACTAAGTTCTTATTTTAATTTGATGATTTTGAAATCGTATCAATTTGGTAAATTGAAAATCTTATCAGTTTCTCAATTTCGTAAAACGTTGTCGAACATTTGCTCAGAACGTGTTCTATTATGGTTACACTGAACGCCTAAAGGAGCGTTGTTAAAACTCAGATTTATGTGAAGGAAATTTCAATTTCATTGGCATTTGTAATTAAGCTTTGAATTACTCAAGTAAATCTTCGTGACAAACTTACTGTACTTGCTATCAACTGTTTCCCCTTAGGGAATATGATATTGCAATGAAAATTGCATCTTAATGTAGTTTAATCCTCAATCTTAACATAATGACGTCAACCTTCCCAACTTCATCAAATGTTAACAACATCTCATAAAGTTTCAAACGAGTGACATCAAATAAGTCTCTCGCCCACGTCACTACTCATTATTCAAAAGCAACGTCTGCTAAACTTTTTAGAAATAAGCGTTCCATGTAATTAATGCAATGACGTCACTGCCATTAGACCCCATTACAGATCAAGTTAATTTTATTCTTCATTCTGATAATTACATACTTGGAATTCTCACAAATATGTTGCTATTCCCTATAAATGAAATAAACGATAATGAGTTTCTAAGAAAGTATTTCTTAATTCTCAAGACAAGTTATGTATGAAAATATAGAATATTTCAGCTTGCTGAACATTAATTTTCCTAATTTTTGTTAAGTCATGCGGACAGTCATGGTTAAAGTTTTGACATTTTCCAGACAAAAATTTATCTATCTGACAATGTGGGTAAATAACAAATGCAGCCTTACTTAAGCATGACAAATATAATGCGGATGGATTGCGTAAACAGATTAAGAAATGGAGATGGGATTTGCAGCCCTTCATCTAGCAGTGCCATCTAGGGAGAAATCCCTCATGTTTTGGGGGGAAAACGAACGGGTTAACAATTTGATATGTCGAGTCATGCATATGTATATGCAACATTTCTCACACGTTAAGAAAAACAAGAAAATTAGGTGTAATTGACAGGCTGTAAGACAATTTAGAAAATCATTGTTAGACGCCACAAATAGGTGTGTTTAATGAATAAATAGAACTATTTTGGCACTAAAATAAATTGCAAATTTTAAAAAAAAAGAATATAAAGTATCGTATATTATGAAAAATATCTTTAAGGGCATGTGTGTGGAAAATTCTAGCTTGAAAAATCCACTGCTGATGCGCAAAATCATAAATTTGAACTACATTCAAGCTAATCCTGTTATAGGGCACTTTAGTAACCCTGGTTCATCATAAGTAGTATTTTAAGGATAATTAAACAATACTGGATGAAACTTGGCTAATCATAACGACAAGATGTTTACGTTCCACGAGGATTATTAATTTTGCGAACTCTTGAGGCGCAAATCTCTCTGAAATATTAATGCAACTGAATTGAAGATTAGTGCAAACTGCAATGTTAAGACCCAAATGTTGAAAATGTTTTCACTCGCATACATTGATAAAACTGCCTGTTTATACTTTGCAAACACAATTATTACTGAAGTCCTTAAGCAGGTGTCATTGGCACCAGGCTTATATTGCTATTTTAATTATGGGGTAAGAGGTTTCATTGACATTGTCTATAAGAAAATTCAGCTCCACCTCATCACAATGTAGGTGCATGCAAATGACACTTCATTAAAGTCAATAAATTGTGGTAAATACTCAAAAACACTCAATCTTCTTTTGAACCAATGATAGCCAAACAAGAAATACATTGCCATATGATCAAGTTGTTTGGGTGGTTTAGACCCAATTCGCCGACTCTCATTACATACGATTAGGCAATAATTTTAAGATAATTTATTGGAATTTTATCATAATTGTATACAATTTATTATAATGTTATTTGAGCTCAATTTTTGCCTAGCAGTGGGTTGCTGACTAAGTGGAAGAACATCGTGTTCAATATTCCAACTTCGTGTTTTCTGGTTTATTAAACTTTTGGATATGTACAAAACGTTCACATGAGTAGGTTTACACCTATTGGTGCAACAAGTTTCATCCAATTTTGAACAAACAGTTCGATTCGCCGTCCTTTCGATGCGGTGTTGGATTTTGGGAATCCACGATTGCATATTAATATTTCGATAATTAAATTCAGATATTGGCCATCATTTCATGCAACTTGCCAAAACCAACCAGTGTGAACACGACCGGCTAGAATCAAAGGCAGATTCTAATTAAACTAGACCTTTTGCAAATCTGAACATGCTCGATTGGTTTTCGAGCAACCAGGAAGCAGATTGCAGCAGTCTTCTTCCATCATGTCATGGCCTTTAATTAATGAATCAGCTGACTGGGTTTTTATTCACATTTAACTCAAAACACCGGGTTCTAATCCTTACACCGGAATTTATAAGCATATAAAATACGCTTTGCAAACGAGTCAATATCAACTATAGACTTGTGTATAGCCAAAACAAGTCCATTCCTATAACATTACTGCTTATCATTGATTTCTGCAAAGTGGATAACAGTGGGACACAAGCTTCTTACAAAAAAAATGTGTCTCTTGATTCAACAGACAAGTCAATCCTCATATTGCATACGAATCAAATATCATCCAACAACAAAAAACTAAAACACTTTTAAAATGAAATTTCACCAATAAAGAAATAGCTTGCAGGGAATCATAATACACAGCATTCCATGCAAGTATATAGTAAATTTATAAAAAATATAAAGTTAATTTCAGACACATGTATGAATACATGTTCGAAAATTGTAAAATGCTCATTGAATATAAAGATACAAGAATTATTACCTTTCTTGAATTGTTTTCAATCCTTTTATTGTCATTACCTAAGACTCTAGAGTCATCATTCATAGGTTTCACAAGTAAGGTTTAGCAAGTTCGTGTATTTCAAACAATGGTACACCGAGCACATGAGTGCCTAAACTAAAATTGCACTTAATGTTCTCCCTTTGCAGATAAAATTGGTTTTTCTGACATTTTTGACAGAATGAATCCCGCAGAGACGTTGGCAATTTGTTTGCCTAGATATCTAGTAATAAATGTCAAAGCAACTAAGAAAACAAGGGCTGCTGTGAGAACCCCATAATTTGAATGCAATCTTGAGCGTTGCAGTCAAAATTAAGGCAAATTTGTTATTAAAGTCAAATTCAGCTAGGATTTACACAAGTTGCTGAAAAAGTTTGTACAAAATTGAGTTTGACGCTGGTAAACAAGAAACTTCAGAATGGAAAGGATTTTTATTGATAATTGGAAACATTGGAGATTTCTGTTAAAGAACCAATCTTTTCAAAAATGTTTTGACGTGTAATTTAATTATAAATGCATATTTTACATTTGTATAAACATTAATTTCTGGAAGTTGTAGAAAGTTTGCAATATTAAGGAAAACTTTGATAAGGCTTTCAAGATTTTCTCATAAGCGATTTGAAAAATGAAGCATTAGGGCACATTATTAAAGCTGGGAAAGATTCTGAAACATATAGTATTTTAATCTATGTGTTATCTTAATAATGTGCATGTACTTTGAATTATAATTCAAGTTAAATATATTTTCTTGTATTCTTGGACATAAAACTCTATATTTTGTCATACATGTTTTCAGACATTATAAAATACAGAAATATGTATGGACACATATCATACATAACATGTCATTTATGCCCCTATATAATTTTTTCAACCTGGAAAGTGAATGTTTAAAAACTTATACCAAAATCTAGGTAACGTCAAGGTAGCTTTGCTGGCGGCACCAGCTTTGCAATTAAAACTGAAGGACGCCAATCTAACATCTATTACAGTAGTAACATGATTACGTAATGTAATTGTGCCAGGAATATGTTTCTTTTGCAATTATCAAGAACACTTTTTTTCATATTTAAAAAAGATACAATAAATAACAAGCTATTCGTTTTAAGTAAGTATATATACGTAGTACGACAGAACCTTCAAATTACTACGTAAAACAAGCGATTAGCAAAGTTTAATAGGCAAAAAGCATTCGAATAATTAACTGTTAACGTTTCATGAAAATACAGCAAACCAGAGTCGAGGCATAGCAGAGCTCATTAGCAAAAACTTAATTATCATTGACAATCTTGATAGATGATCAACTTCTTTTTTCGTGAAGTTTTTTTGTTGTAATATTTTGCTTTGAATAAATTAAATCCAGGGTCAATAGCTATATAAAAACTCAAAACCACTTATACAACTGCAAGCATTCTCTACCAATATACGTAAAGAAGTTTTCAACTACATTTATCGAATAAATTCAAAGAAAGGATTTTTACTAAGGCTGCATTTGCTTTTAAAATTAACTGGTATTGCAGCGAAAGGCTTTTACCAACAAAATCCGGTCACGTGGCCTCGTCAATTGGATTTCCGATGCGAAAAGTGCATTGGTCATTTTCGAAGGCTGCTTTTGATCGTATTAATTCGATTCTACTCGACGCAGACCTTAAAGACCAATGAGATTATGGACAGCTGGACTTTTCAGAATAACGTTGAATAAGGCTATTGAACCAAGTTTGTGTCACAGATACCCATTAAAATTCCATCCAAGTCACAATGGGCAGTTTTTGATCGAGCCCTTGCTGAATGAATGTATAAATCATGATATTTTCGTTTTAAAGTTTGGCATTTTTTAGATATCCACAATCTCGGATTTGTTAACTAAACACTAAATTTCAAGAAATTTACCATAGGCATTTAAGCTGGTTAACCGATTACTTTCTCCAAATCCAACTTCAAATGTTGAAATTGGCTTATAATTAAAGCACGGGTTTTATATGCCTTATTGTACATGTAATATCTAGAAAATCCCCCAATTAGCAAGTAAACCGAGTAGTTAAGTCCTGTCCTTCATCAGAGAAATGTTCACATTTTCATTATTAAAATTTATTCAAAAGTTTCATCCCTCAATTATTGTTAACCATGATTAATGAAAATTTAAACAATAGTGTCAATCAGAATTTTTGAGTGAGGAGGGTTGGCATCCATCATCGTATTAAGATACTATACTTTAATTAAAATGAATAATCGTGAATGCTTGAGTGAAGCACCAAAGGGCAAAACTGTGAATAAGCATCCTTTCAAGCTGAACTAGCTGATTTTGTATCATGTTAAAATGTCTGGACTTAGTGGGTTCAAATATAGAAAGGCAGCTTCAAACGATGGACACCTTCTGAGCTAGCCAGCTAAAGTAAAGACTTGTGCAATTAATTAAAGTTGACAGTAGGCATGTGGGTACTTTAAATTATATTATTAATGATATAAATAAACATGAGCACAAACTTACCCTATGATTTCTGGCAAGATAGATTAAAAAATCCTTGCATATAGAGTCAATTTGAATAAAAGTGAGACAAGATAAGTCTCAGGCTGAAAGCATATATGGCCATAAAGGGTCTAAACATAGAGTGGGGCAAACCCCATATACAAAATAAAGATAATACGAGGAAAAACACCGTCGTGGCCAATTTTTAGAGGAACTATGGAATCTGTGGAAACCGCAAAAACCATAGTCAATATAGCCATAATCCAGTAGTACCCTCAGAGAAGAAGAAGGACGTGGGTGAGGGGGGGGGAGAATGTGGAAGGACTCACACAATAGTGGGGGGACACACTCAGGAGTGGGAGGATCACATTAATATAATGCATCTCAGGAGTATTTATATCTGCAAAATAAGCAATATTCAAATAGTCCTATCTATTGTATATTGGATTTGGGAGAAAAAACAAGTTTTGTGCAAACTATGCACTACAACAAATCACGATAAAAACCTTCGGTATATAGACTGCAGTATATATAACTACATAAATCAGCGGATAAAAACGCGCAGCAAACCCAATCTGATCAAGACCGAATAAAAACTTGAAATTTTCCAGATTCTAACAGAGACATGAGATAACAGAAATGCAGAGAGAATATCCAATTCAAAGTGAAAACGCAAAAGATGATAATTCGTGAGCCTGGTGATTATTCAAATTTGCTTTATTTGAATTCCCACAGGCACAACATGCGAGACGTCTACGACTAGCGATATACTGTACAGATATTCTCACATTTCACAAATTTCCGTTTATGAAATTCCAATGTCGGCAATTATCAAATAATCTCGAATACTCTTTCCAATTATTTATACAGGCTGTTAAGACCCTAGAGAATTCTCCTCATTAGCAGATTGATTTAATTTTCTGATACTGGATTCCCTTCACGTCATTATATCTCAGATAATATGCATTCTACACCGAATATTTTCTACGAATCTATTCAAGATCACATTCATTTCCACGCGGATATACAATCAAGGAATTCGTTAGAAAATTCACTTAGTGCATTAAGGTATAGAAAATGTACAAATGTTCCAAATGAAATGCAATGAATAACTTTGAATACGATGTTGGAATGACATTTCTGGAATTACTCCAATCTGTGCACATGCGTTAAATACAAGTACATCACCATTTATGAATATATTTAAGTTGATCTATGATGCGACATACAATTGCAACAGGTAAAACCTGAGCATTCACAAATTCAGACAAGAGGTTTCTGGAACAAAGAACCACATTACCTTCTTGTTTTAAAAGGTAATAGCCTTAGTTTCGTCATCCCTGTATAACATAAACAAATGGAAATTGCGTCCTCATAAACTGTGCATGCAATCTCTTCCCAAGTCTGGTAAGTAATGCTCAATTATACCAGTTTACTGAAGTGCTAAACATTTCGCAAACAATTACCAAAAATATTGAGGAGGGGAATGGTGTTTTAAATGATCACGTTCAACCGAACATGCAGTCAAAATCATTAAAAAAACTTTGAATTCATAAAATACAGTTTAAATACAGACCAATTGCTATTTTATGATGTGAACAGCAATGAAAAAAGGAACTTTCAACTACTATTTTAAAGTAATTTTAGACATGATCCTTGTATGTTGTGAAAACGTGCATTAAATTGTATTTATACATGATCAGTAAATGCTATATGAAGAATAAAACTTACATGAATTTTAGAAATTTCTGGAAACTTGTCCTAGAAATGGTGAACCAATTAGAATTGGACAACATAAACAGGTTCTTTATTAGGTTCATATAATTGGCTCATATAATCGGCCCAATATATAGGGCCATATTATGTCCCATATACTTGTACAGTGTACTACATCTAAAATTCCATGATCATATATGGTGTTTTACCTCGATGTATGGAATTAAGAATTTTTCTCAAAGTATTAATATGGACATACTGTATTGGCATACCAGAAATTTACATAAAACATTATAGAACGTGAACATAAACAGATATATAGGTATGTATAGTCATATTTAGACATACATTGTAGTAGATTCGCATATACGTATATTTATTCATGGCTGTACATCTGCCTATAAAATCATTCATGGTCATACATCCGCCTATATGATCATGTTTGGAGAAGTATGCAATATATGGGTATATAATGCACTTCCATAGCCCTATTTCTGATATATGCCCATATACAATATTGTTCTCAAACTTTCATATACCCTTCCTGTATATATTTATTGATACTGATGGCAGTGGCATGCCATATATCGGTGTACACAAACAACCAATAATATCCAGACTCAATTTTCTATTTATGGTGGCGTTTTGGCATCTTTCTAGCATTACTTTGTGTCCCGGCAAATAAACTTGGGGGTAAAAAAAAAATACCAAAAGCCAGTAAGATCCCATGGACTTATGGCAGTAGCAGCCTTATGCAAGTAATGAACATCCTTGGCACTGATGATGGCATCAGCTTTATTGCATTTGCTTCGTCATTTGAGGGCACACTTAACGTCAACAGTGACACTTCTGAAGAGTATTATTAGCAGTGAAGGTTGCTTGTACTAAAGGAATTAATTGCTCGCAAGAATGGGGTAGCGCTTTAGTAAATAAAGCTTAATGGGATAAGATGTTGCATGAGGCGGTACAATCTTAGTGAAAACGAGACTGACAAATTCTGAGAGCAAAGTCATAAGAAAACGACTAAACTGTCGAATGAATAAAACCCTTTGTGTTCACACAAAAAAATACAAGTATGTAGTCCAAAAGCTTTGGAAACCTGATAGATATCATTCTTTGTAACATCAAAGCCATTGATGCATGCATCGCTGCATGTTGAAAACTGCTTCCGTCTACAAATTGCGGCTTGATGGGGTTATAAAACACGATATGTTTGCCAGAGGATTACCTTTTACATGGTCTAAGATTTTAGTAAACAACATTTTAAATTTAACTAACTTTTGGATTCCGCCCTTATTTTAACTTAGTACATCAAATATTTCTAGCTATGTGGTGTTTTAGCAACGGATCGATTTACCATTTTTACTGTAAGTAAGCAAAAATGTGAAGAACTTTATTTGTAGTTACTGCATCTTCCATTAACTCTTTTTTCCTAGAATACCATGGATTTATTTATTTTTTTTCGAAAACTAGGCTACTCGTTAAGTAATCAGTTCGCTTTCTGAGAATACATTACAGCAAATTTATACAAGTTATGGCCTCTTGGGTATATTTTAGAGATGATATATGACGATTTTTGTTTCGCAGTACATACTTTCAGGTGACAATAGTAACTACATATTTACAAGTGCTAAAGCAGTTGACTACAATAAAACAGAAGATTAGTTTCATTAAGCACGAAAATATCGAATATATGCTATGCTTAGTTTACATACTTGTAATATTATAATAATAGTATTATTCATAAAAAGATGACTGTAAAAGATGTCTGTAAGATTTAATGAACGTTTTATTATCGCCATTTCACAAGTTAATGCGGTACATTCAATTGCTTTTTAAAATAACCAAGAATTGTGCAAATATATCGGTGGAAACTATGTCGTTGATTGCAGATAAATAACGAGTGGGCTTCAAGCTTGCATAATGGCGAATTTTGAAGAATCTTTTATTTTTATTCTTCAAGTGTGAATTCAAAAACAGATTACGCACGTGGCTTACATTTCTGAAAATAAATTATTCATGTGATTATTTTGTAATTTTATTCTTATTAAAGCTGATTTCTAATGTCTAATGGGAAATCCACATTACTTCAAGTTTAGCC
>JAQGAE010004389.1:0-12881 GCA_034696685.1 Julus scandinavius | reverse complement strand
CAGCAGTTGACGAAATAACAACTGATGAAACCTGTTATAAATAGATCCTCATAAATGTGAAATTCTTTGATTTACTATATCCGGTTAGCAAAAAAATTTCTTCAATAAAATTTGGATTGAATTTCGAGATATAACAAGGTTCTCCTTATAGGGCACCTGAGATATTTTAACAACAGAGCCAGTGCTGGATCTACGAGGGGGAAGAGGATATGGGTGATGTTATCCCCCATTCTCCAAACCCCAAAACTAAGCAGGACAAAAGTGCTCTAATAGCATTTAGGAGAAATTCTCCACGAAAATTGCAAGACATCATTCAAGATCAATTGTTCAGAGCACTTTAACTTTGTAGATCACATTAAATATGCAATGTGCATTTTCGTTTGTTTGCTAATGATGAATGTTAGACTGCAGATCATAAACATTTGATAGTATACATGTAATAAGGTTCAAAAAACACCAAAGGCAAACTGCTTTTTTGGGATGCTCAATTTATACACGTTTCAGAGAATCATGTATTTGGATTACCATTTCTCAGACATTCTCAGAACAGTAGTTCACTTAGTTCTACACTGTATATTATAGGCAATGCCTCTTGACAACGTTTTGTATTCCAGACATGATGTTATTTTCAAAGTTTACAGTTGAACCGAAGGAGGCATAGCAACAGTCACAACAAGGGCATTTTGGACTTTCGTTTGTTTACAAACTTGCCATTATTTTCATTTTTCCGCAATCCCGTCCAGAGTGGTGAAGCTAATCATAAAACCTAATTTCGAAACCGTTGACCCACTCCCTGGGTAATTAGGTAAAAATTTGCCGGTGTATTCTCCGCGAATGAATATTAAATTAGAATTTTATTGATTAAAGCCCCGAAAGTCAAGCCATCTTCTTGGTCGATTAACCCCTTTGCGTTGCCGAGTGTTTTGCTGGCGACACGAAATGTACAATTTCTAGTGCAAACTTAGCAGCTGCTTTACCTTCCAGCTTCACTCCTGGCGCACGCTTCTAATCTAATTTAATGGAAACTCGAAAATTTTCCAAATAAAATTAGTCGAAAACGGAAACATCGATGCGCGGATGCGAAATTTGCTTAATGGTGATTTAACGTCTTTTCAAGTGTTGCCTTAAAAACCAAGAATGGTGGATGAGGAGAGAGTGATTGCCATGGGTAGGAATTGCCTAGATAAAAACGCAGTTGGTCGAGTGACGGCAATGGAGATTTAATTTAAGGTGTCTGAATCTCAAGAAAATGTAGTAGTATCCCCACAGGACACGTTTACATCCATTGGCATTAACTGAATATTACTTCTGAGAAATGGAAGCACGCATTACTACTGGACTGGCCTTGCCAGCCACTGCAGTAACTCAAAATGGAGGATGATTCGTAGATGAAAAGGGAAAAGAAAAAAAAAGAAGAAAAAATCCACTATTGTTGCTGAAGGGGCTGATGCAGCTAGAATGCACTTTCAGTTTTAGGGAAACATATGCTCTGAAATCAATTCTTCGCAACATTACTGCAGAATATCATTAAGTTAAAGCTGAACTCACTGAAATCTGGATCAAAACACGGCGTGATGACCGTGCTGCATGGAACTGAAATGACATTGACAGTTTTTTCATTCAAGTCGGAGGAATGTTATGTCATTAAGAATCCATGAACGTTTTCTGGTATTCCAATTACGAGAGAGAATTAGTGTTAAAAATGCACCTCAATGCTCTTATCACAAATTCAAATATAAATTCAAAAATAAATTTGAAAACCATTCTCTGTATAACATGTGTATCCACTGTGTAGATTTCCAATATCAGTTAGGGGCCATTCAAAAACGACCTCCCCGAAATTCCTTCAAAAATTGACCCCTCCCCTACCAACATGATGACAATTTTACCCAGACCCCCTCCCCCCTCCTAGACGTCCTTATTTTTTAAAAGTGGGCTGTCCAGAAATATTTTTGGAAAATACAAAAGCCTATCCTATTAATATCCAAGCATTGCTCCCTACCAATTCCATGACATTTTTTTCCAGATTTTTCTGATAAACGGAAATTTCCTGACCTCGGACCTTTAATTTAAAAAAGATGTTGATTGTTGAAGTTGAACAAAGTTACATGAAACCTAATTGTGATGATAGTGTGTTTGAAATCGTGAAAATATTGTGTTGCAAGTAATACAAAATTCCACTTAACATCCATGAGGGGAAGAGAAATTTGCAACAGAATACGGCTGCATTAGTAATTCTAGATTCATGTAAACAGAGGTTAAGGGTTGTCTTTTATGCAATCGGGTACTCAATATGCACTTGCGATTACAAGTTTTTTGAGGAATTACATATGCACGAGATCCAGAGCGAAGTTGCGTTTAGAGCCAACTAATTATTCTTATCGTAGAAAAATATAATAAGGGGTCATGGCATCCAGCCGAGACACGCTTTCATATTTCTTAATTAAAATTTCAAATCTGAGCTTTCATTACTAGGGCTTTGTTGCAAAGAATAGCCCGCGTTCGGGGTAATAACGCACGTTTGGCCAAGTGCTTCTTGAGCATGGTGCAAAAGTTTATTGCCGAAAGCAGCACATCTCGCCTAGTTTCGATTTCTGCAAAGTATGGGAAAGAAGGCGAAGTATTTTCTCCTAGGAATCGAATATCTTTTCACTCTTTCATAAAAACAGATTGTAGAATGTGCAGGGAAGTAATATTAGCCAAGATGGAATGTGGTACTTAACTTTCAGTTTTCTAAACTCCAAAGCTAGCTGTCAGAACAATCAAATGTTAAAAGATATGTTTTCTTTTATACAAAATAAAGTAAAATGTAACTACGATGCACTGCTTTGAATATATTTACATGTACTGTTTAGACAAAGTTTTATTTTATTTACTATATTGGTCGAATTTCTTTAAAAACCCTTGAAGGTTCAGTTTTGTTTTTGCTTTTGGTAGTATACAACTAAGTGTGTTTCAAGTTCACCAAGGTAACACGAAACGTTGAGTTTCTTTATATGGATGCAAGTGCTTTCATGTGCAACAAAATACTATTTGTGGGTAACCGAGAAACCTTTGTTTGGTTTTAAGGCAGAGAATCAATCAACGATTTCACATTATATTCATACACTGTCTACAGTCTGGAAAAGCAATGCCATCAGTGCAGGCTTTAATACTGATCTGCTTCATGTATATGTACACCTTACAGCATAAACACGTATTTATTTATAATGCTGGAGTATGTGGGAAGGACTACAGCTGATTTTTCCATTTATTTTTTATATCAATCAACAGATTGAACAGTGGATACATTTGGAAAACTTCTAAAATTAGGAATATATGAAAATTTTAAAATTGCCATCACTGAATGGCACTAGAACTTACTTGCAGGCTTAACTAGAATGCGATGAATTAACTTTGAAGATACATTCATCTATATAAAATTGTTTAGACAATATTATGTTTGTACTGCAGAGTACACTGTGAGTCATATATAAGTAGAACCCAATAAAAAAAATCACAACTTCCTGAAAAAATTTGGCACTTACATCAAACAATAGTGTAGGAACAGCAATGGATTATAAAATGAGCTCAAAATGTTCTCCGGTGGCCTTTACACAAGCCCGGAGTCTAACGCGCCATTCTTTGATTGATCAATCGATTATACGCTGGTCGAGTTCAATCCAAGTTTTCTTAATTCGTAGTTTCAAGTCTTCGATATTATTAATCGTCGATTTGTAAGCCTTTTCCTGGAGAACTCCCAAATTTTATAGTCCACTGGATTCAAATTCGGACTATTTGGTGGCCAGTGGTTGGGTTAGATGAACTGTGACGTTTCCCGTTGCAGCAGTTCAACTGTTTGTGAAAAACGTGAACGGGTGCACCGTCTTGTTGAAAGATGAAAAATCCGACGTTTGTCACATGTCCGGAAGAAGTTTTTGTTCCTACACTATTGTTTTATTAAGTGCCAAATTTCATTTAAATCCAAGCATTTTCCACGAAGTTGTAATTTTTTAATTTATTGGGATCTACTTTTTTATGACTCACATTGCACATCAATTATATACTTCCTAACTTGCATTTAACAAACCGTTTGTAATTCGGATGTGACAAGTCTTGTTCATTTTTTACTGTATTTTGCATGCATATGGAAGAAGTTAAAATTACAGCAGATTTGATTGATATTTACTGCCTTAGTCTTGAAAACTAGCATGCAAAATTGCTACTCGCTTTAAAGAAATATCTAATGCGGAGAAAGGCAAGCTTAATTCAATACAGAATTTGAGTAAATCATTTTAGCTATTGGAAAATTGCTTCCATCGTTATCATATTTTTGTTTTGTTTTGTTTTACTCAAAAATCTAATAACACCAAGGTTAATTGATTCAAAAATATATACTTTATCCCATAGATGGGTTTTCGTCAACAGCAATCAGATGGGATTTAAAATCATATTTGCTCTCGTTATCATGCAGCGATCGATCCGTTTTTTCCCCCTCTTCATCCGTTCATTGTGGCTTACATTTGTCAAATGGAAATCCACGAGCAAGTTCAAGCTGTAAGAAGTGAAAACTTATTGGTCGGATGATTCGATGCAAGATGAGACGAGTGCATCCCAATTCATTGAAATTCTTGGGAGATTTAAATCGTTGATTGCAATTATTGAAGAAAAATGCCACCCAAGTCACTTTTTCCATACTAAGCAGGATTACGGCTGCGCCCTTAAGCCGGCAAGATGATGTCAACGTGGGAGTTTTGCTTTCTTCGCAAGGCTCCCGAGGCAGGGCAATTACGTGCAATTCATTTTAAACCAACAAAAATCCAATATTGGAAATCTATTTCTTCGTTTCATTTTCGGGTTTTGCTAAAAAAGGCCCTTTCGTTTTTTCATGCAGCCAACGCAGTGGTCTTTTTGGTGTCATTGTCTGATGGTGCGGCCAAAAGAAGTGGCAAATTGCAGCCTCTCTGCTCAACTGCTCAAGGGTGTGTGTGTGCACTTTTCGCCTCGTAATTATTCACTGTCCTTATGCTAATGATGCTATTGTGACCGATTTACGCAAGATGCTACCCGTAGATGGTGGCCTATCTGCCAGTGTCGCTTCTTATCTGGAATTGTTGGATGTGTTGCCATTATCACCGTCATCAGCAACGCTCATGGCACGACACCAATTTAGTCTACACTCGTTTGAGAAAGGTCGTTTTAAAGCAAAGATAATTCCTGAATAACATATAACTAGCTATCTAAAAAATTACATGACTAGGAAGAATTATTTATAATTACTAAATAAGAAATAGAGAATATATCATGAAATTCCCATTGCAATTAGTGATTCTCAGCACTTGAATTTACTGCAACCGAATAGTTACTAAATTAGTTGATTTTGAAAAATGTACAATGTATTTTCCATTTTTATTTTATTCTATATACTCTAAAATTATGATTTACAGCGTTCTGTAAAATTTCTTAGACATGTCACATACAGTTGTTTTGTTACATTTTTATGCAGTATGTAATTATGAATTTAAGTACTACAGGAGTACGAGAAGGAAATTTTTTAACTTTCCCATTCGAATGGGGTAGAAATGAAAATATTCGACGTATTAATAGTTAATCATCCCTAATTAATCATCAACGAATATCGTGGACCCCCTGTACAGACATGGAGAATTCGTGAAACAGCATGCATTTGTGAAACTTTTTTTGTGAACTTCTGAAAACACTTGATAAGAAAACGTACAGAGGTTGATGTAAAACAGAAGCGAACAGTGAGCGCTTTTACGAACTTATCTTTCTTATAATCCTAGTCAGTTCTACAACGTTGTAGATTATCATAATCCTGCGAAGCAGAATCACAATGAAAATCTGACAAATGCTCAACAAAACTTAGACCATCCTGATAAACGTCATATTTATTGCTGACATCCTTACATTCCATTAGGATTGCAGATATACGTATCAAAATTTAAACCTTTTTTCGTAATCCTAGTTAACAATGCAACACACCATGGATCCTCATAATTCATGGCTAATTGACCAGTCTTAAGTTTAGTTGTGCCTTCTGCTGAGGTAATTGAAATACGTTTTAGTTAATGAAGTGTTCAGGCATGTATCAAATTCTTTATTTGTAATTTGTATTTATTTTTAAATGCTATTTTAAAGTCAACAAGGATCCACGTGGCAGTTGTTGATGTTGCTGAAACACAGAGGTTGTTGCCACTGTTGTCAGATGTGCCTGCACATATTTACCATGATTGATCGTTGTCCTAAAAACTTATTTTTTAAAAAAAAAAAGCATCTCCACATTTTTAAATCATAAATTTTAAATATACATAAAAAGTGAAGGTATGTGTAACAAATGTTGTTCTCCAATCAAGATTAACGTCCTCACTGATTACAGATTTTTTTTCTCCAAAAACGCTAATATGAAATGTGTAACAACTTCTGCATTATGCTTTTAGCACACCCTTGAAGGCACTTGTTGTATTATTTATACGTTATGGGGATTATGAAGTAATGAAAACAGTTAAATTCATCAACCAAGAAGCTATTCATGTTGGCAGATCACTCATTCCCAAAATGCTCATGAAATAACTCGTAATTTTAGACACGGGGTGAAAGCACTCCTTTTGTTATAAATTGTCGAGAACCATTTGGAGATCTACCAAATTAGATAGGTGGCAAACTAGGAAGGACGGACGTTGTGTTTTTTTTTCCATTTGTTTTCCCAAGAGTGCACGCACACTGCACACCAAATGTTGTAAGAACATCACAATATTTTTATTTTTTGCAGACCCCAGAAGTAAATTTTACCATCGTTTTTAGCAGTTTGTCTACAGTATAAATTCATCACTCCTGAGCATTGTTTACATGACAGACGATCTGCTAAAAAGAATGTTTTTGTTGTTATTTATTTGCACCAAAATAGACCTCGCTGCGTAGAAACTTTAATTTAGCTTCGCAGTTTTTATTTACCATTTGATTGCCTTTCTAATTTTAAGTTTATTTCATGGCAGCTTTACAGAGTTTCTATTTACAAAGCTAGCAAGGCAAATTACACTATGTAAAAGCCACGTACAGAAATTTTATAGTATAACATAACTTGTTTTTTCAATTTTTTCACATTTGCATATTATGTTCGTATCTAATTAAATAGACCACATGCATACAACATTATTTTGCATTGGTTTACCAGCAGAGAGAAGCTATTAGTTTGGCAATTGTGTTTTGTATACTTAAACCTAAAAAAAAGGCAATTCTATGAAAATGTATGAACTTCTATAGTCATTTATATTATGGTTTTATACACTGTACTCCTATTGTTAGTTATTAGTCCATTCAAAGGCGATATGAACGTGCTGTATTGATTAAGTTGCTGAATTTGCTGTATAATTTTCTTTAAAAATGTACATAATAATGTAACATTTTTTTTCCTATTAACGCCAAGAAGCTTCTATTATTTGTAAAATAAAAGAATTTTCCAGAAGTTGGATTTTATTGAACGTTTTCTGTCAATGCACAAGTAACTTTTAATTCTGGACAATGTTCTGCAGTACACATTGAAAGTTGAGGTTGAAAGTGCCTTTACCTTCAGCTTTAACCTGTAACTGTAATAACTTGTTTGTTGATTTTAAACGTTGGTAATAACTTGAGGCTTGTTGAGATTGTCGACTAGTCGATGCAGAATTGGTTTTTAACCATATCTTGTGCACGTATTGTGCTATAGAATACGAAAACTGGGTCATATCAAATTGACCAGCAGCCCCTAAGAATCGATAAGTATTTCTAGACTTGTATTAGAAGTGACAAGAAAAAGCGAGATGTTTAATACTTCTTGTCAGACTAGTTTCTTTTTCTGACCACCAGCCTTCTAAGAAGCCTGGAACCAGTAGATGACAGGGCTCAGATACGCTTTTAATAAAAATACTACTGGCAAAATCCTAATTGGTATCCATATCTCTCCTTTACCTGTCTTTTGAATGGCAGCTATGACACTCTTGCCGCCTCATTTAGAAATAATCTTTTTTTTTTCACCGGCCTAACTCGTTATTTCGGAATTGTTTTGCACATCTGAGTGGAAAAAGCTGAAGGAAACAAGACGAGTGAAGAGAAAAACACAGACTTCCTAAAAGCTTTCTTCAATCTTTATCACTATTTAGATATCATGTCGCTTAATGTAGAGCAGCCATTTTCCTCTGCTGAATTGCACTTTCCATTTTCGTTCTAATCAGATATGTGTAGGGGAGGGTTTATAATTTCAGGCATTTTTTGCCATGGAAATTGGATTTCAGCAGCCTGTTTCCCCGCCGAAATTCTAGAAAGATGGTGCCCTTTTGTTGTTTTGGGATTGAAAAGTAAAATTTAATCAATATGTAATGTTTGGGATCAAGATTGGGATACTTGAAGCAGCTGTGCTTCGATATACCGCAAAAAGCATCTTTTGTTGTGATTAAAAAATTCACATACACTCTATCAAGCACAATTCAATAGCCATTCTTACGTGCCTTTACAGTGTTGTGGATATTTGAAAAAGTCATAAGATTTTATTTCATTATTCAGTTGGTAACAGTAAACAACCATTTTCTAAAGCTTATCACACTATTAGTATTTTTACCGTTTGAAATCTGTTCTAACTGTCCAGAGGAAAATTATAGGATGCTTATTTTATAATAATCCAAACGAATGACATTTTCAATTATCATAAAATAAAGCAAGTTGTGAGATATAAATTTTCAAATTAGTAGTGTAAACTTTATAACAGTTGTCCTCCAACCCTTGTAATTGGAATTTTATGTAATTGTACCTGTAATTTTAGGAGAGACAAGGAATTGAAAGTTATTTGTTACATAATTGAGAAAGTTACGAGATGGTTTTTAATTGTAAAATTGTTTATGTTCTGACTACTTAGAAAAATGTGGATATGTTCTGTTGAGATTACATATTCCATGTTTTAGGAATCCTTTCCTTGCACCATTGTAAACTGATCAAATTGAATCTGATCAGCTGTACCAAACTTTTTTGAAAGATTTGATAAGCAATTTTGATGAAATTATCTTTGAATGGAGAGTTGTTAGTATGTGTTTATAGTTTTAATAAAACTCGTGTACAACCATTTTTATCTATAGTAATAAAATAAAATCACAAAAAGGAGAATAAAGCTCGAAAAGTTGGTACACATCAAATGGGCACAATGAGTTGACAGTTTGCTAAGAAACTATCTTCTTAGCGTTGATAACTTAATTAATTTTAGATTTTTTGAAAGTTCTTCATTGTCGTCAATATACGGGTGCCTCGAATATTATTGATCAGTCCTATGAGTAACCCTAATGTAAACTATGAAAAACCTCGAATGATGTTTTTGATCAGTTCGCTGTCAATGGCACATTTATTAAGACACAAAAAGTGAATTTAGGCTAGTTAATTATGTAATATAAAATCCTTTTTCCCTTTTGTAGCTCGACACGTGACGCTCTGTCAGCCTTAGATTTTATCAACCAAAAACCTTTGTAATGAAAATTCAAATTTAATTGTAAACCGAGCGCAGAAAAAGAGCGTATTAAAACCGCCATCCATTTTCTAGCCAATTACTTTATTGACATTTCTGCAAAAATTATATAAAAAAAATCTTTGGCTTTTGATAAATATTAGCATGGAAAGCGAATTTCTCTCCACGTTGCGTAGAAACCAGTTTGCGTATTCGTCAACTTTAATTATATGCAAATATGCAGCCACTGTTTTATATTATCTACGTAAAAACTGTGGTGTGCAATAGGACCTTAGCCTTTGATTTTTTTCTTTCTTTTTTTTATCCTCACAAAAGTTATAAACTACGTCGCTGTTTTGTTGAAATTTGATTTATATCATCCATGGATATCATATTTAGCTCCATGTCCCAGCCAGGCACTTGTTAATTGGACTATGCTGGAGAAGATTTATAGAAACAAAAAGGTTAAAATTTATAACTCCAAGGGATTGGAGGCTAATTTATACTGAATAAAAAATCGACGTGTCCTCTTAACTGGGGATTGAACCTTCTGTTTTCAGTTTTTCTTCGCGCTCCATAGGGAGCTGGCATCTTCATCAAAAAGTTGATTATTATCAGGCAAAAGTTGCTGGGGTGAATTGCGTGGCGCTTTCTTATCATTGGCATGGAAGACTCGTAGAAAGCCATTTTCATCTTGTACAGAAATCCTTTTATCTTGCTTCGCACACACGAATTCTTGAAATTAACTTCAAAGTGCATGTGGGCGAATGGAGTGTTAACCTGCCTACACGAAGACACGAACTTTTCACGGGTCATTTGGAGACTTTTGAGCACCATATAACGTGGTTGGAACAGCTTGTTACGCAGTTGATAACGATGCGTACGTGTTACCACCCAGAACTCCCATGTTTTCAGTGGGTTTCATTTCTTTGAAGTCAGTACAAAACAAGTTAACTTTCTGGTAAACTCCCAAAAACCTTAGGAGTTAAGAATCGACTAAGTGCATTTACATTGTGAGTCATAAAAAATCAGTACCCAATAAAAAAAATCACAACTTCGTGAAAAATGCTTCGATTTAAATAAAATTTAGCACTTACATAAAACACTAGTGGAGGAGCAAAATACTTCTTCCGGACATGCGACAAATCTCGGATTTTCTCATTTTTCAACAAGACGGTGCGAGAGCGGTGTTGAACGGTTGCAACGGGAAACGCCACAGTTCATCGAATCCAACCACTGACCACCAAACAGTCCGGACTTGAATCCACTGGACTACAAAATTTGGGAAGTTTTCCAGGAAAAAGTTTACAAATCGAAGGTCAATAATATCGAATACTTGAAACTACGAATTACGAAAACTTGGATTGAACTCGACAAGCGCATATTCGATTCGTCAATCAAAGAATGGCGCGTCTGACTCCGGGTGTGTAAAAGCCACCGGAGAACATTTTGAGCACGTTTTATAATTCAATTTTGTTCCTACACTATTGTTCTATGTAAGTGCCAAATTTCATTTAAATCGAAGCATTTTTCACGAAATTGTGATTTTTTTATTGGGTTCTACTTTTTTTTACTCACAGTGTACATGTTTTTGCCAACGAAATATGGACCTGAACGCACATTCTGTTATTCTGACCTTTAATTCATATAGCTTTCTGGGACAGCCTTGTATATAGTATATGTATATTTTCTTTAAGTTCTTTATGCATTTATGTACAGCATGGGTAATTGTATTGATTGCTTTATCATTAGGTGAACTTAACTGGGCGATTTCTGTAAACCCAGAACACAAGGGCACCAAATAATGGCCTTCCTGATTTTATTAACAATAAAAGCTTTTGATTTGTAGGTATTTGAACTGGAAACGTTTTTTTTTAATGCTACATTTTCTTCATGGGTTTATGGTGCGATGTAATTGTATGTACCTACCTGTTTTTTCTCAATGAAATCCGTGGTCTAATACCCTCCCAGTATTGTTTATTTTTCAACGCCTATATTTTCTCCAATAACTGCCTTTTTAAGTTTATCGACTTTTACTTTAGTCGAAGTATGTTTCAATTTTTTTCCTCCTGAACTGTATGTAGACCTGCATTCCATTTAAAGTTTGTACTGAGTTGAAACATTTCACTGCTCTCGTATTTCCTCGTTTGTGGGCCTGTCATGTCAAACGTTGATTATCATTGAAGAAAAATACTACCAAATCGTGTTTTCTTCGTTTCACGTACATTCACGATTTAGTATTGGTTTCTAAAGTGCATGCATAATGCAGATATCCTCGTACCCAACAAACACTTTTGCCATTAAAGTGCATTGCCAAGCTTCTTGGGATTCTTGTTTGTTTTCGTGTAGTCGAATAAAAACAGAACCAGGTACACGAATGTGTTTTATCATTCATTTCTTGTAGCTAAAACATAACCAGTTGTTTACCACCTCTGCGAATCTGTGTTTTGTTGTTAGGTTTCCTGAGTGGGGAATTATAACAGCTACATGCCTTTATACATTGACAGTCCCTGAACTGCAGAAATTACGTTAGTCTGACAGGAATTGTTATAATCTTACTCTTTCTGCAATAATATTTCATTATAACTGTAACGATACTTTATTAAATGACTATCTTAAAGACAAGTATATAAGTAGATGTAACGAAGTGATGTTTATATTTTAAAATTAGATTTCTGTCAAATGCATTCTTTGCATCATACACAAAATGCCTAGCATGTTATATATATATATATATATATATACAGTGTATATGTATATCTTACGAAAAATGTTTACAACTACAGAAGTAGGGAAGTACTGTTGTGATCAAATATGATACGTTTATTTTTTTGAAACATGAATCCACAAATCTTCCTATATAGGCATACCTCGCTAAAAATAAGGCAGATTAGGTTCCAGGACTGCTGTAAAGTGAATCTCATGCTTTTTCAGATGTTAATGGTGCCTTAACATGTTTAGTCTAACATTTATTGATGGCATAACCGGGAAAACAAACAAATGACATGAAAGTAAACAATAAAGAAGTAAAACTTTAAAACAATTTCATCCTTAGCTAGTTTCTGAACAATAATGAATGAAGATTTTGCCTTTGTTACTGAAGTGCCTATTTGCCACACGTATACATATAGCAGACGCCCTATCCCATTCCATAAAATGCCTTTCTCATTAAACTGGATTATTTCAAACTTTTGATTTAATGGTCATGTCTAATTACTAATAAGAACAACAATATGTATAGAGAAATCTCTTTGTAGAGGTAGGTAACCTGTATACAACTTACATTCCCAGAACAGTCAATGAATGTATGCCCTTTTTGTCATATCGTGAATTTCGGTTTTATTCTTGCACTGAAAACTCAAAATGTGCAAAAAAGCACAAAAAAATGTGTAAAAAAGTTGCGCACACCTAATGTGTTTTA
>JAQGAE010004388.1:0-12883 GCA_034696685.1 Julus scandinavius | reverse complement strand
GCTTACCAAGCCTCTGCCACTCCTGGGTTTCAAGAGATGTCTTGAAGGCATCGGATTTCGGTTTTTTGTCACCACTCTAGGTAAATTAGAGAAGGGGTGTTGAAAAAGCAAATGTTTCCTGTCGTGTGACAGCTGCATGTGCTGGGTTGCATGTGCTGGTTTTTGCGTGTGCTGAGTTGCATGTGCTAGTGTTTTAAATAAATTAAAAATAGTTCTCTGTAATCTGTTTTACCAGAAGGAATAAAAACAAAACAGTTCATCGTTCAAACTCAGTTTCTTTTTATTATTCACTTAATAATTCATCAGTTTCCAAGACCACTAAATGGCAAGGAATGCTGCCGTTACTGCTGCTACAACAAGCGGTATGAGTAGTGCCTTACGCATTGGGACGGAGCATACAAAATTCCACCAACAAGACGTCTCAAGACTCCACTTGGAGAACCTACCTGCCTGGTTACCGACTACAATATGGACATCCTCAACGCCATGCTCGAACGACTAGATGACCCAGATTACTACATGTAATCCCACAGACATCGGAACTGTAGAATTTATCCAGAGTACGCTGTATAACATCAATTAGCTGTTTAATAACACATCTTTACTTGACAAAATATGGAACAAGACTAAAACATTTCAAACTCAAAACAGAACATTAGATCAACAGCATGTGGATGTTGTATCTCCAACACCCCTTTTCAACACCCATATCCTTTTCTGTTTATTAAAAGTTTGCATCTTTCATAAGCTCCGGAAGTCGAGGACCACATATTGGCTTCGTCAGCATATCAGCAGTCATCTTCTCTGTTGGACAATATTGCAGGTTTAGCACACCTTGCTCTTGCTGATCTCTGAGAAAATAATATTTTACATCGATATGCCTTGTTCTGGCATTAGACCTTTCTGTCATGGAGTGCTTAATACATCCTTCGTTATCTTCAAAAACTACGGTAGGATGTTGCAGTTTCGTTCCCATATCTTCTGGTTGTTGCAGCCATACAACTTTTTGTGCTGCAGCAATGAATTTCGCTTCTGTTGGGAATTGATTGATAGTAATTTCCAGTGCTATCCACCTTTGCTTTAAGCAACCATTTACATCCAATTGCTTTGCGATTTTCTGGAAGACCTGTAAGTTCCCAAATATTTCTCATTTTTAAAGATTTTATTTCTTCATCAGCAGTGGCTTTTCATTTTATTTGTTCACGTTTTGTCATGTTGATGACTTCATCCCAGTTTGAAGGTTGTCTGTTGACCTCGTTTGTTGCAACGTAGGAGTACTTTATTGGTGATATTCCCTTAGTGGTTTATTCAGAACACTTTTGTTGAACAACTAGTTCAGCAGTGTCTGCGACATTTGTTTGTATCTCTTCTCCACATCTACATCAGCTTCAGCAGTACTTGGCAGAGATGAAGTATTGATTACCCCTTCTAAATCTGACAATGATGTATAGTTCTGCAATGCAATTTCATCTGCCATTTGAGAACATTATCGCCTTGTCTCGCTTCAAACTTTACATTTCTGCTCATTGTAATCTTGTTTGTTTGTGGATCCAGTATCCGGTATCCCTTAGTAGCTGTGCCATATCCAACAAGAATTCCTTTAGCAGCTTTGTCATCCCTTTTGGTGTGCTTTTCTTTGGGAATATGAACATATGCTTTGCTTCCAAAAACTATAGTATGTTCAACTTTTGGCTTCGATCCATGCCAAAGTTCATATTGTGTCTTCTCAATACTTCTACTTGGAAGGCGGTTTTGATGTTAAGTTGCAAGCAGGACAGCCTTTCCCCAATATCTGTCATGAAGATTGGCCTCCAGTAACATACACTTTGCCGTATCAATCAAGGAACGATTTTTGCGCTCGGCAACTCCATTCTGTTCCGGCGTATGTGGCACTGTAAACTGATGCTCAATTCCTTGAATCTTTAAATATTCCTTGACATTGTGTGCAATGTATTCACCACTATTGTCTATTCAAATAGCACACGGCTTGCGAATGAACTTGTTACTTACAGCTGAGACATATTCCTGAAATGTCTTCATAAGTTCGCTCCTGTACTTTAATAAATATGTAGACAAATATCTTGAATAGTCATCAATAAATGTGACTAAGTAGCGCCGTCCACCTACAATAGACGTCTTCATCGGAACGCAAACATCACTGTAGATCAACTAATGGTTTCTTTGTCTTTATTTGACTTTTCTCAAAAGGTAGACGTGACATCTTTTCTTTAATGCAGCAGTCACATGTCATGACTTTGACGCATTTAACCAGCTTGATCCCATCAGCTAAATCATAATTGTGTAGCTTATGAATAGCTTTCGCATCACAGTGGCCAATTCTTTGATGTTATAAATGTAAGCATTCATTGCTGTGATCAGTTTTAACTATCTTTATCACTTCCTTGCATCGATAAGCTTGTATAATGCATCTTCGGCAACTGCATCAGCTTTAACTTGGTTACAGTACAGTATCTTGCAAGTATCCTTCTTGAACATCACAGTATTACCTGAATCGGTCAGTTTCTTGACTGATAATCAGCTTTCTTCAAGCTTCGGAACGTAGAGTACATTTTGTACCAAAATATTCTTTCCATTTTCATTGGGAATAATGCATTTGATGTAGCCTTCACCAGTTCCTTTAGCATATATAAGTAACGTATTGGCTAATTGGACCTTATCCTTACAGGTCATAATCTTAGTGAAAAAATTTCGGTTCCTGGTCATGTGACTTGTAGCACCTGAGTCCACATACCATCCTTGGCTGTTCATTGCATTTCTTGTAGTAAATGCATGATGAATAAACTCAATCAATGCTTATTTAGATGAAACACTTTATTACTTGTGTGCAAACTCTTGCACACTAACACAGTAGAACCTCTCCATACAAAATTACAAAGCTGAAATGAAACAAATGGGTCAGACACAAAGAAAATAAAATGAACACTTGTGACTTCTAAAATAGGGGACCCAGGGAGTGACGTCAGCCTTGACGTCACTAGCCACGTAGGGTCGTCATCATGACGGGTACTGGCCCTAAGGGCAGGCAAGTGGCGCATCCCAAATGCCAACACCTCTTCTCGACGGATGCCTTTTCCTCACTGGTCCTCTCCCTACTTTCCTGATTCTGCATTCTGTCTGTCCAAGGTTCACGCCCTTAGGCCGATGGCATCCCTGCACTTGATGAAGGGATCCTTTCCCAGCGGCTACCTGAAGATGTCCACAGGCATCTTCTTGGTCAGACAATACTGCATTTCGATGATCCCCCGCACTCTTTGGTCTCACTGATGGTGTTGGCAAACATCGACATGCTTCGTCCGTGGTCCCGAATGATCCGACTCGATCATCCGGATGCAGCCCTGGTTATCCTTGTGGATGATGGTTGCTTTTTCCTCAGGGATCCTCAGATCCACCAGAAGGTGACGCAGCCATAGCAATTCCCAGCAGGCATGAGATGCCGCAACATACTCAGCCTCAGTGGACGATAGTGCATATTTGCTGGTTGACTTTTGGTCGACCCTATCTCCGGCGAAATCCGAGTCGACGTGGCAAACCAGCGTTGTCGAGGGATCGGCAGACAGCTGCAGCTTCTGCTCGATGGTGTCGGCTAAGTACTGCATGATGCGTTTTACCGCCAACAAGTCCTGTTTTGTGGGTTCCTCGACCTTCCGACACATATCCCACAGCTGCTGCGTTGTCAGGCCGCGACACTGTGGCGATGTACAGCAGGGATTCTATGGCTTGTCTATAACCGCGGTTATTTGGCAATCTAGGACTCCCTCCAATGAGTTCACTCGTGAACCCGGTCTCCATTGGAGTTGCGGCGGGCTTTGGCTGAAGCAGGCCGTGCTCCTCCAACATCTCGGCGATCTTCGTCCGTTATTGCAAAAGGAAAGAACACTCTTGCTCCCGTTCCACCTGGATTCCTAGGTAGTGTCGCGCACTACCGAGGTCTTTGTGGAGAAGTGCTGAACCAGCTGCCGGCCAAACTAGGCGGTGACGTCTTCTGTCATTCCTGCCACAAGTAGGTCGTCAACGTACAAGAGGACGTACGCTAAACTTCTGTCAGCCTCCTTCCGCAAAAAGAGGCACTTGTCCGCTTCTCCCGCTTCAAAACCGAGTTTGGATAACATGGATGTTGCCTTCTAGTTCCAAGCACGAGCGGACTGTTTTAAACCGTACAGGATCTTCTTCAGCCGCAGCACTTTGGTCTCCTGACCGGAAACTGCGAACCCGGGCGGCTGTTCCATGTAGAGCTCATCAGTGAGCTCTCCATTGAGATATGCCAATTTCATGTCCAGGTGTCGCACATGTAATCCTTTCGCCGCCGCAACAGCCAGGAGCACCCAGACTGTCTCGTGTTTTACCATGGGGGCAAAGGTCTCTTCGAAGTCCCATCCAAACTTCTGGGTGAACCCTCGGGCCACCAATCAGGCTTTGTGGGAGTGGATGCATCCTTCCGCATCTCTTTTCTCCTTAAAGACTTATTTTGCAGAGATCGCCTGTCGTCCCGGCGAAAGGTTCGTAAGTTCCCAAACTTCGTGTTGGTAGAGCGAGTTGATCTCTTTGTGCGCAACCCACGTCCATAACAACTGCTCACGGTTGGACATGGACGTTACCTCATCCCAGCTGGTGGGCTCGCAAGCCGTGCCAGCATCCACGAGGTAAGTCAGCCACAGTGGTGGAACTCCTAAGTTCACCCTAGACGATTGCCTGGGAGCCGCAACCCCCGCATTAGGTACTCTTACAACATTAACCTCTGCAGCAGGAATCTACGCAGAAGGAAACTTTGCAGCAGGAAACTGCAGCAGAATCCTCCACAGCAGGAATCTTTACAGCACGAACCTCTGTAGCAGGAACCTCCGCATCAGTATGCTCACACACTATTTGCTTCGGAACATATGAATATGGGATCCAGTCCTCACCCTCCCTCAAGACAGTGAGTGTGCCCCCTTCAGGCTGTGCTGGAACTGTTTAGGCAGAACTTCGTTCAGCCGTTTCCATGGTCCTAACGGACCTCGCCTTCCAAATTGTCGCCATGTTAGGATCGAGAATCCGGTATCTTTTGGAGTCACCGTCGTAACCCATGAGGATCCCTTCTTTGGCCTTGTTGTTGAACTTCATTCGCAGCTCCTTCGGCACAAGGCAGTCGACTCTCGATCCAAACACCCTGATGTGATCGAGCCTCGGCTTGATCACCTGGAACAGTTGGACCGGCGTCGTCTTCAACGCTCGACTCGGAAGCCAGTTTTGCAAGTAGGCGGCCGTTGCTAGTGCCTCACCCCAGAACTTCAGCTGCAGTCCAGCATCTTTGATCATCGTCTGCGCCATCTCGACGAGGGAGCGATTCTTCCGCTCCTCAACGCCATTTTGTTGCGGAGTGTAGGCGATGGTCAGCTGGTGTTGTATCTCCTTCTGGACGAGATAAGACTTTAGCTTGTCTGAGAGATACTCCCGACCATTGTAGGAACGAATAGCTTTCGGTGTCCTGCCAAACTGCATTGCCATTTTTGTCAAGAACTCGATGGTAACCGCAGTCACCTTGCTCTTGTCTTTATCAGATGTACCCCCGTGAAACGAGAGTAATCGTCTGTAAAAGTGATGAAATAACAGTTTTTGCTCGGAGTTTCCACTGGCATCGGTCCACACACGTCCATGTGGATCAGATCGATAGGTTGCTCCGCTCGGGAAACACTGGTGGAAAAAGGGTGACCTGCACAGTTGTCTAATTCCCCGGTGACTTCCACGCCATCCGCAAGATCCTCCCTCAATAACTGTCGGATTGCAGCCAGGTCTCGATGTCCGAAACGGTGGTGAAATTGTTGAAGCGGTGCGGGGGCTGCAACAACTGCCGTTTTTGTGTTAGGCTGAAGCGTCCCCTTCAGCCGGTACAGTTAAACACCGTGCCGGAATGCCGAGAACACAGTCTTCTTCTTGTGCAGAAATGTGCACTCTTCTCTGGAAAACATTACTTTCATCCCGCTGTCCGTAATCTGGACGACCAACAGCAAGCCTTGCCAGAATGATGGCATGTACAGGAAATTCTTCAGATTAATGTCTTGCATTGTCCTGTCTGGCAGATCGCAACGAAGCCAGCCCACTACATCCGCCTTGATAGCTTGGCGGTCGGCAACTTTGACCTCCGCATCGGTACTTCGAAGTTCCGTAAAAAACTTCCGATCCCTGGTGATGCTGCACGTAGCTCCTGAATCTATTATCCATTCGTTAGATACCTCCGCCGGGACCTCCCTTGACACATTGCAAGAGAGGTTATTGGAGTTTTCTTTAACTTCCGTTTTCGTGGCTACCTTGTCTTCTGCCAACTGGCTTTCCAGGAACCGCCGGTACTTGAAACAGTCCGCTTTCAAGTGACCTGATTTCTCAAACACGTGGCACATGCGTGTTTCCGCAGTCTTCTGGCCTTTTGGTCACGGTTTTCTGGATTTCTTTCCATTCCCGGGACTTGTTTCTTGGCTTCTTGGCACTGCCTCCGCAAGCTCCGCCACGTGCTGGCTCCGCGTCCAGGGCATACAGGACCCATAACCTGATGAATAAACTCAATCAATGTTTATTTAGATGAAACACTTTATTACTTGTGTGCAAACTCTTGCACACTAACACAGTAGAACCTCTCCATACGAAATTACAAAGCTAAAATGAAACAAAGGGACAAACACAAAGGAAAGGAAATGAACACTTGGGACCTCCTACAAAGGGGTACCAGGGCGTTACGTCAGCCTTGACGTCACTAGCCACGCAGGGTCATCATCCGGATGCCTACTGGCCCTAAGGGCAGGCAGGTGGCACATCCCAAATGCCAACAATGCACAATGAGTATCTGTCAAGTCATTTGAAACAGCACTTTTAGACTTCTGATGATTGCTATCTTGTTTTTCATTTTTCTTCAGTAAAATTCTGCAATCTCTCTGAATATGTCCTGGCTTTTTGCAATAAAAAGTTTTAAATTCGTCTAACAGCTTGCTGCAAACATATTCCAAAGTGAGTTTAGCTTCTGGTCTTGCTTCCAAAGCTGTGATTAATGTTCCATACGATTCCGTAAGACTGCATAACATTTTATAGGCAATATAACTGTCCTTGATGTCTTCGCCTAATCCGTGAAGAGTATTCTGTTTCCAGCAATTCAGTTATATGTTCTTGCATGCTTTGTCCATAATGAAATCTTATTGAATGGATTTTTCTCAATAAGTACAGCTTACTGCTCATATTCTTCTGCTCATGTATTTTTTGTAGAGCTAACTACATATCTCTTGCAGTGTCTTCCTTTTTAATGCGCACTAGTTGATCATCTTTAACAGAAAGACTAATTATGGCTTTGGCTTGCCTGTCATGCTTACTCCAGTTGACTGGTAGATGAGTTGTCCCACAGATCATCTTTTGACGGCAACATTTCAATCTTGAACATCCATAACTGATAGTTCTGAACTTTGCAACACTGCACTTGGTTGAATCAAGATTGGACGCCATTTTCTTTGAAGATACAGTCTAATTGAATGAGGTACTAGGCCACATACCCTGTAGAATTTATCCAGAGTACACTGTATAACATCAATTAGCTGTTTAATAACACATCCTTACTTGACAAAATATGGAACAAAACTAAAACATTTCTAACTCAAAACCAAACATTAAGGCAACAGCATGTGGATGTTGTATTCCACTCAAATAGAATTTCAGCATGTGGATGTCATATTTCCAACACGAACCAGCAGCACCGGAACAATTGGTTTCAAAATTGTTGCGCAATTCATTTCATTGTGTTAGTAAGATTCTTGGTTCAAATATTTTTGTACAATTTTTTACAAGTGGTTTTGTCTTGATCGTAGTTAGGAATAGTATTTTGGTATCGTATAAATGTTAAAAACAGTTTAGGCTAGCTCCAATTTTTAATGTCACTCAAACTAAAGCTCTTAAAAGCATTAGGTACTATAAAGCTTATCGTCCCTAACTTCTTTGTTAGCCCCAGAACCTGCTAGGACTACTCCAAGTCCGAATAGGACTAAGTTCGGCCTCATGTTCTAAATGGACGCCGAACTGATAAATTACTCCAAAAGAGAGACAGGATATTGAAATGACCAATATCCCTAAAAATAACCCCAAAAAAGGGAATTAACGGTAGGAAAAGGATTAACAACTCCTGAGACCAATTAGGCAAATGCTAATTAGGTCATGGAGCAAAACTTCCCCAACAAGTCAAGGCTCCTACACACTTCCACGTTTTTTCTACGCTAAGTGCGCTTACGTGGGCTGTTTTTGAAATCTCTCTTCCCCATTGGTCGAAATAGTTTCTAATTTGACCAATGGGGAAGCGAGATTTCAACAGCAGCCTGCGTAAAGCACGTAAGCGCACTTAGCGCAGAAAAAACGTGGAAGTGTGTAGGAGCCTTCAGAGAGAGTACAAACCATAGGACTCACAATAAGTAGTCACCTCATAATGGTATTAAAAATCTATGAAAATTCGACTTTTGAAATTGCAGTTTTTTCTTGCAAAATTCGAAAGTAGACGTTTTTGCGATCATAAATAGCCAATAAAATCGAAAAAAATGTACTCAAAGGGCCCCAAAAACATCTTTAAATATGTATCTTTTTTTAAGTTCGTCGTGTACATATTTGAAGTCATATATGTATATAGAGTATACATTTTACCTTATAAATATTTTTATAAATTGCAGTTTTTTCTTTCAGAATTGGAAAGTAGACATTATTTCGATGGCAGCAAGCCAACAAAAATTTTAAACAATATACTCAAAAGGCCCCAAAACTGACGTCAAATTTGTACACGAAGGGCCTAAAAAAGTGTAAATTTTTAAAGATATATATATGGCATATTCTTTTAAAATAAGTGCAAGACATTCTTGCAGGTAACTAACCACTGACTGGCAGCTCAGAAATTGCCCTACACAGTAGAAACTCGATTATCCGTATGACCCATGGTCCCAATTAGTCCAGATAATCGAGTTTCTACTGTATTACACTGTACTCATAAGCAGTACTCTTCAATTGCCCACCCTAAAATTACTCAACAATTTGCCAAAGTCTGATTACTCATTTTATTTGATTACTGATTATATGTACTCTAGTCATACTATGTAGAATCACTTCATTCATCTCTAAATTAGTACTCCTATAATGAGTACAATTTTTTAAAGTCTGATTCTGGTGCTATTACTCAGTTCATATGATTACCAATTACATGTACTCTACTCATACTATGGAGTATGATCCCAGTGTAATTGTAATAAGTACTCCTATTATGAGTCCAATTTGTTCAAGGGGCCATCCATAAATGATGTCACGTGTTTTTTGCAGATTTTTTACCCCTCCTCCATGTCACACTTGCACACAAAAGTCATACTTCCCCCCTCAAATATGATGTCTCAAAGCTCTGCCTTTATCTCTCCAAAGATTCATGGAATTTGGAGAAAAATATAGCAGATTTCAGTGATATGGACCACATAAACATGTGTAATAAATTTCACCAAAATTCCTTCAGCCATTTAAAAGAAGAACTAAAAGGTTTACATTATCATTAAATACAACAAAAAATTCAAACAGCGCATTTTAATTAGTGTGTGACGTCACATTTCTTAAACAATTCCCTTCCCTCGTCACACATCGTCACAAATGTGTGGACTTCCTTCTCCCCCATTAGTGCGTGATGTCCTTTATGGACAAGCCCCAGGTGTGATTATGACTCTAGTACTCATTTCATATGACTACTGATTACATTATTCCACTGTAATCATAATCAGTACTCGTACTCATGAGTACAATTTACCTAACACTGTTTTCCACCAAAAAAACTGTTGTTCTCTAAAAAAAAGCATTTTTCTGCCAAAACACGTGTTTTCCGCTAATAAAATCGTGTTTTGGGGCCGTTCGTAAATGACGTCATGCGATTTTGGCAGATTTTTGATCCCCCATCTCCCATGTCACACTTGGTCACAAAAAAACATACCCCCTCAAATATGACATCACAAAGCTCTGCCCCCTTTCCCTCCAAAGAGTCGTGAAATTGGGAGAAAAATATAACAGATTTCTGTGATATAGACCACATAAACATGTGTAATAAGTTTCATCGAAATCCCTTCAGCAAGAAGAACGGAAAGGGTTACATTTTCATTAATTAAATCAAAAAATTCAAAAAGCGCATTTTAATTTTTGACGTGACATCACATTTCTTAAACACCCCCTCCCCCTCATCACACATCATCACAAATGGGTGAACCCTCCCCTTTCCCCATTGTGCGTGACATCATTTATGGACGGCACCTTTTCTGCCAAAAAAATTTATTGTGAGATTCAACAATCGCGAAGCTTTCAGTGGTCACACTGCCAGAAAAGGATTTTTTGGCAATTCAGCAAATTTTTCCTTTTGACGAAGGTCCCCCTTAATAAAATTTTTAGGTATATTTTATGTCTTTGGTAGGTTTATAGCTGAAGTAGATTTTAGGTATGAAACAGCTATTTCGCTATGTATCTTTAAGGCCGGTTCGGGTGCAAAACATACATAGCAATGTTTCAAAAAGTATACCTACTGTAAGTATATTTTAGGTTAGCTTTATATTTAGAAAGTATACGTATTACAGGTATATTTAAGGTTTGCTTTACGTTTCAAAATTATACCTACTATAGGTATATTTTTGGTTTGCTTTATGTTTCAAAATTATACCTACTATAGGTATATTTCAGGTTTAAAACTAGTTGATTAAAACAAACCTTAGCATGTATCCAATATGTATCTAAATTAGTAATAAAATGCTGTTATGCAAAAAAATCAGAAATTAAAACTTTATACCTATTTATTAGTAAATTAAAAACAAAAATTAGGCTCACATTTATACATTTGTAAATTGTTTTATTATCAGAAATTTTTGGCAATAAAAACAAGAATGAACTAATTTAAAATTATCAATCAATACTTTGCATATTTTTTAAAGCATTAAAACATTCTTTAAAAATATGGAAACAGAACAAGCAACCTTGAATATCAGTGAACATTAATTACTTTTTAATTTTTGTAAATTTGTTGTTTGTTGAAACTAATAATTCTAATTATGGATCTTATATTTATTTAACATTGCATTAAATGCTTTACCTTTAGAAATAATACATTGTGCATTTCTTGAATAAACGAAATCACAAATAACTTGGCAAAACCGACAACTTCAGTTGCTATTATTTGCCAGAAGTACTGAAATAATTTTAAAAAGTATCATTAAAGCAGTTTGTCATCCAACATCTTTATGCAATTTACAAAATTCTTTAGCATAAGAATTTCATTCTACCGAATAATATTACTTTGTTTAGGAAATAATATGTTTTCAAATTCCTCATATATAATTTTATACCTAAGAATCACAGAATAGTAATAGCCTAGAAGCCAAATAGAAACTAAGATGATTTTACTTACTTGTTTTAGTGCACTTCTTTTTAGGCACAAACTTGGAAAATCTGGATTTAAACCATCCCTTAAGTTTTTTTCTCTTCTTGCATTTCTGCATCGCCGGTTTACAAGTCTGGCAATTGATATATTTTTCATCTTTTCTTTATGATATGTCAGAAGAAGTACTTAAAAATCAGAACATCCTTAAAATTTATGATCAGTAGGTAAAACATTTAATTAGAGGTGCAATTTACTTACATTGAAGACATTTGTAATGCTCCTGTGGCAATGCATTTTCTTTGTTGCGCTTTCCCATTACACCATACATGTTCCATAATTCTGCTTTTGAAAATAATGTGTTCAGATAAATTGTTGTCATCTTTTGTGGGCTTTTCATTTCTAGTACTAAAATCTTTTTTTTCTGCTTTGGGGTTACTAGTATGCCGCTGTCGATATGTAATGGAACTTTTGAGTTTGTAGTCTCATTCTGCTGCATCGTTAAGTCCGCAAACATTTTGGTCCCACAATAAGTAGCCTTAAAAATGCTAATTAGACATGCATACATACAAATAATGCAAAATGAAAATTAATTATCCATACTTCATTAGCTGAAGAAGACTTGTCTATTAGACGCTGTAAATAATCAGTAGAGGATGTGAAGCTGTAAGCAAAATAAAACAAGTTTTTATTAGAATAGTAACAAAGATGTCACACATTTAAAGCTCTAAGCTACAATAAATTATCTAAAAATCTACTGCCGAACAGATGACCCTGGTATTAGTTAGATACAGTTCTTATTTTCACATATTAAATTAGTCAATGTAGGTCAAGTTTTTGGATTATTGAGAACTAATAAATTTCACTATTTTTTATCACACAGAGTTCCATAAATTGATCATGTTTAAAGTAAAAATACCTACTTTAAAAATTATATGGCTTTAATATAAAAATATTAAATATAACTACAAAGTTAATATTTAGTCTATTAAAAATATGGGGTTGTATGGAGTAATGTGGGAATTGTTATAACAGCTGTAGGTTAAATATAGTTGTAGCCTACTCATGTTTTAATTGTTTGCAAGAATGACACTTATTCTGTAATAGCTTTTCTTCTGCCATCTTCAGTTGCATTTTTAACTCCTTGTTTTCATTTTGTAGTCTTATCAACTCTGTGGCACTGGAAAGCATGTTTAATTATACAACAACTTATTGATTGAAATAGCACCAGTTTCGTTACTATAATCACAGATGTAAAAACTTACTTTAAAATGTCTTTGTCTATACTAACATTGTTGAAAAACTCTAACTGTGAAGCAACATATTCTTGATTGGATGTCCCTGCTTCCATGTTAGTAGGTAAATTTTAGGATCTTTTCTACAATTCGACCACCAACAAAAAAAAATCTTTTCTAAAATTTGACCACCACGATTTTTATTTTTTTTTTCATTACGGCGATTCCTTGTTAAGCAGGAATACTTTAA